>CAUOFW020001375.1:0-101055 GCA_963454935.2 Ilex paraguariensis
TTTCATCCCTTTTTCCATTTTCAATCTACCAAATTCAAACACACATCGCTACACCTATCCCCATTTTTACAAAATTTATTTAATATATCTACTTATGCATATATATAAAATAAAATGCGGAGTGTTACAATCCACCCCCTTAAAGAAAGTTTCGTCCTCGAAACTTACCTCAAGTATCGAACAAATATGGATATTTCTCTCGCATCTCCCACTCCGGTTCCCAAGTTGCTTCCTCTACGCCATGATGTTGCCACAGGACTTTCACCAGCTGGATTACCTTGTTGCGAAGCACTTTCTCCTGGATATCAAGAATCTTCACCGGCTGCTCTTCATAGGTGACTCCATCTTGCACTTCAATATCCTCCAAATCCACGACATGCGACGTATCTGGTTGACACTTCCTCAACATCGAAACGTGGAACACGTCATGAACTCCTGACAACGATACTGGTAGCCGAAGTTGGTATGCTACTTTGCCCACTGTCTTGATCACTTCAAATGGACCGATGTACCTTGGAGCGAGTTTTCCTTTCTTACCGAATCTAAGTACGCCCTTCTTGGGTGACACTTTAAGAAATACAAAATCTCCCTCCTTGAATTCCAAAGGCCTTCTTCTCCTATCCGCATAGCTCTTTTGTCGACTCTGTGCTGTGCGTAATCTCTCCCGAATGAGCTGAATCTTCTCCGTTGTCTCCCGTACAATCTCGGGCCCAAACATACTACTCTCTCCGGCTTCCAACCAACACGTCGGGGATCTACATGGTCTTCCATACAAAGCTTCATACGGTGCCATTCCGATACTCGCTTGGTAACTGTTGTTGTACGCAAATTCCACCAACGGTAAGTGATCGCTCCAACTCCCTTTGAAGTCCAACGCGCAAGCCCGTAACATGTCTTCCAAAATCTGTATCACTCTCTCGGATTGGCCATCTGTTTGAGGGTGAAAGGCTGTGCTGAAATGTAACTCTGTCCCCATAGCTTGTTGTAGACTTTGCCAAAAACGAGCCACAAAACGAGAATCGCGATCCGACACGATAGAAAGTGGAACTCCATGCAATCGAACAATCTCTCGAATGTACAGTCGGCTCAAGATCTCTAATGAGTCTGTGGTCTTCATCCCCAAAAAGTGAGCTGACTTGGTGAGTCGATCTACGATAACCCATACGGCGTTATGCCCTCTTGAAGTCCGTGGAAAACCCGACACGAAGTCCATGGTGATATGATCCCACTTCCACTCCGGGATAGGCAGAGACTGTAATAATCCTCCAGGTCGTTGGTGCTCAATCTTCACTTGCTGACATACGGCACCTTGAAATGAACTTTGTTACATCCTTCTTCATTCCACTCCACCAATATTGTCGTTTCATATCTCTATACATTTTTGTACTCCCCGGATGTATAGAGAACTTCGATCGGTGACACTCTCCCAACACTTCTTCCCTCACTTGGTCGTCGTTTGGCACGCATAATCTTCCCCGAAACTGTAACTCCTCATTCTTTATAGACCAATCCTCAACAATCTCATTCCTCTCCAATTTATCCCGAATTTCTGTCAACTCGGGATCTAACCGTTGCAACTCCACAATCCTTTGTCGGAGGATTGGTTGAGCTACTAGGTTAAACAAACATGGTCGATCCTCCGGTCCATTAACCCATAGATCAAACTCCTCCAACGTATCAATCATTTTCCACCGTTTAGCCGCAAGGACATTGATTTCACCCTGAGACTTCCTACTCAATGCATCCGCTACTACATTAGCCTTCCCCGGATGATAGTTGAGAGTGAAGTCGTAATCTTCTAAGTACTCAATCCACCTTCTCTGCCGGAGATTCAATTCTTTCTGTGTGAACACATACTTGAGGCTTTTATGATCCGAGAACACTTGAAATTTCTCTCCATACAAGTAACACCTCCACAACTTAAGAGCAAAAACCACAGCGGCTAGCTCCAAGTCGTGAGTGGGATAGTTCTGCTCATGAATCTTGAGTTGCCTCGAGCCATAAGCAACCACCTTGCCTCCTTGCATCAACACACATCCCAAGCCTCGTAGTGAAGCATCGGTGTAAACATCGTAACCTTCCCCACTGTTCGGAATAATGAGGATCGGTGCCCGTCAACTTTTCCTTCAAGGTGCGAAAAGCTAATTCACACGCTTGAGTCCACACAAATTTCTCCCCCTTCTTGGTAAGGCGAGTCATCGGCATCGCAAGCTTGGAAAAACCTTCCACAAACCTACGATAGTAACCGGCTAACCCCAAGAAACTACGTATTTCTGTCACATTCTTTGGTGGTTCCCATTGCATCACGGCCTCAATCTTCGAGGAATCAACCGCTACCCCTTGCTCGGACACAACATGGCCAAGGAACTTCACTTCCTTCATCCAAAACTCACACTTGCTCATCTTCGCATATAACTTATGTTCTCTCAATGTTTGTAGCACAACCGAGAGATGATGTGCATGTTCTTCTTGTGTCCGGGAATAAATCAATATGTCATCAATAAACACAATGACAAATTGATCTAGATATGGCCGGAATACCCTGTGCATCAAATCCATGAAGGCTGCTGGAGCATTAGTCAATCCGAACGGCATCACCGTATACTCGAAGTGACCATACCGAGTACGAAAAGCAGTCTTAGGAATATCCTCCTCCTTGATACGCAGTTGATGGTACCCGGTGCGGAGATCAATCTTGGAGTAGAACTTAGAACCCCTCAATTGATCAAATAAATCATCAATGCGCGGCAAGGGATACTTGTTCTTCACCGTCACCCGATTCAACCGTCGGTAATCTGTGCATAACCGAAGTGTTTCATCCGTCTTCTTCACAAAGAGGACCGGGGCTCCCCAAGGTGAAGTGCTCAGACGGATGAATCCAATTGCCAGCAAGTGGTCCAATTGCTTCCTTAGCTCCTTCAACTCCAAAGGCGCCATCCGATAAGGAGCAATAGAAATAGGTTCGGTTCCCGGATAAAGATCGATTGCGAACTCAATCTCTCTCTGTGGCGGTAACCCGGGTAATTCATCTGGGAAGACATCCAAAAAATCCGATATAATCAACACCATACCCGAGTGGGATCTATCCCGATCATCTCCCATCAAGCTAGCCAAGAAACTCAAGTGGCTCCCTGCCTTAGCTTTTAAGAATTTACTTCCCGTAGTAGGAAATGGATGGAAAGAATCTCGGTTATTCACAAAACTGAAAATTACTCCTCCCGGCAATTGAAATGTAATCCGCTTGCGGAAACAATCCATTACCGCACGAAAAGTGGATAACAAGTTCATCCCAAAAATCACGTCATACCCCTTCATCTCTAAAGCAATCAAATCCACAATCAATTCGTGCTCCCCAATACGAAGCACACAACCCTTGCAGACTCGGCTAGTACCCAACTGTTCTCCCGTAGGCAAGTCAACAGTCAAAGCATGTTCTAACTTCTCGAAACCCAATCCCAAATTCATAGCATATGCAGTACGTATAAAAGAATGAGTAGCACCAGGATCGAATAAGATTCGGGCCCAAGAATTGTAGAGAAGAATGATACCTTCCACAACGGCATTGGAGGCATCCTCCTCCGGTTGGATTAAGGCAAATACCCTCCCCGATTGGCATCACCGGGGGCTTGAGCTCTCAATGGTCTCGGTGGTGGAGGGGGCCTATTTGCATTTGATGGCCCGGCTGACTGATTGGTCTTGGGTGGAAGTGACGGGCAGTTGTTTCGGAAGTGCCCTACACCTCCACAAGCAAAGCATTGACGAGGGTCAGTGCTTGGTCTAGTCGGGGCATGCCCCTCTCCTCGGACTGTAAGAGGTCTCTGCCCCACCGCTTGATCGGGGCGACGATATGGTAACGCCCTCGGTGCTCCACTGCTACTGGCACCTGTACGGATCGGGCCTCCTCTAGCATAGCTCTGTCTCCTCTGAGAGTCATCAATGTCTCTCTCCACCAATGCCGCTCTGTCAACCAAATCTCTGTAGTCTCGGATTCTAAGTGCCACAAGCTTCTCTCTGATGGTCGGTCTCAAACCCTGCTCGAAGCGCTTGGCCCTCCTATCCTCGGTGGATATGAACTCTGAAGCATAACGGGATAGCTCATCGAACCTCCTCTCATACTCAGCCACGGTCATACTGCCCTGCCGCAAGGCTAGAAAGTCTGCACTCATCTTATCTCTGACAGACTCTGAAAAATACTTGTCGTTGAAGCTTTGCTCAAACTCCTCCCAAGTGAGCGTATTAGTGTCCCTCCTTTTCTTCACTGACTCCCACCAGTAATCAGCCTCCCCTTCCAACAAATAGGTAGCCAAGCCAACCCGAAGGTCCCCGGCGATCCCCATACCATCACAAATTTTTTTCACTCGGCGGATCCATCTATCCGCATCTAAGGGATTGGAGCTCCCTTGGAAGGTGGGTGGGTGTTGCCGTAGAAATTCTCGAAGAGCCACCATCCTTCGGTTTTCATCACTGTTGCCCGGTACTTGGACTAAAGGACGAACTCCACCGTTGTGGTGGTTGTTCCCACCTGGTTGTTGCACTAGGGTGGTGAGTTCCCTTAAACATTGGTAAATACCCTGTATGGCGTCGAGAGGTGGTGGAGGTGGTGGATTTGCTTGACCACCACGCCCACGACCACGCCCACGTCCACGTCCACGTACCCGTTCACCGTCCATCCTGCATATCAATTCACAATTTAGTTTCATTGATGTACAAGACATCCTAAATATCACTTTAATCTACAGCATAAGGTTCATATCAAATTAGACCAACAATTTCCTTCAACTTAATCCTACTTCCCGAGTGGTAATCCATAACCTACAGCTCCCATGTAAGACCTAAAGCCTAGGCTCTGATACCAAATCTGTAACGCCCCAAAAACCCCCTTGGATGACATTACATTTAAAAAACATTCATCGCATGAGAGCATTAAGTAAATCCATCACGACGAAAGTTTCATTCATCCACCATTCATATTTTAAGAAAATTTGGGCAGAGTCTCCTCTATTCGGCAAAACACAACCTGTGCAATTCTACTGTAATGACCACACCGGGTCCATTTAACTACCATAAAATCAATCCATCCAATTTACATGTTATCCCAAAAGAATAGGCCAAGTTATGGCCTTTACATTCCCACAAAAGTACTATAATACACAGCGGAATTTATAAAATAAAAACTAGGCTATACAATTCTCCCAAAAGATTATCCAAGTCTATAACAAAGAAATGGGGGTCGCTCTAAGCATCCACCTCGGGATCCACGCTCCCTTCTATCGGAGTCTCCAAATATGTCGGCCCCTCGACTCCCAGCTCCTCATCAAAGGCAAAATCTGAAAGGTGGGAAAGTAGGGGGGTGAGCACAAGGCTCTGTAGGAGGATCCTTCCAAACCCATTCAAGGTTTTGAAATCAAGTAAAACAGGTAGGTCACGTTTTGCACATACATATAAATGAATTTTAAAGTAAAGTAAGGACATTTTAAAGGAGATCTCAAGTTTGTACAATAATAAGGACTTGAACGAGAATAAAACCACGTTTAATTGACAAACAATTTCCAACATAATCCACTCCACCATACACCATTTCCACAAGGTATCGCGGCATCCCATACTACCCGAAACTCTTGGAAAAATAATATTTGGTACAATGAACAAAAATTTCTATTTGGTACCACTCAAGTAGGTTGTCGCTTCTCATGAATCTACCCGACGATTCTACCTCGTTCACCCATTTCCACTAACAATCACAGACCAATTTAGGAAGGGCATGTACCGTCTCATACGGCCTTGACGAGATCCTTCCAAGGTGTCTAGTATACTAACCCTTTTCCCCGGTATCCGTGAACAATAGTGGTCACTGTCACCACAGTGATCCACTACGAGCATTAGGCAACCATCTCACCCCCCATTGGGATAGACTAACCTCTAATGCTCTACGGCAGTTTTCAAAGGTAATCCAAGTCCCTCACAACACCATACACAAGAGTGACATACCAACAATATACTCAACCTCATATACAAGCAAATTCCATGATGTTTCCCCAAATTTTCACAAGCAAGATACATAATAGAACAATTTAAGAAAATATACCCATTTTCGCAAATCATATAACAAGAGACAAGTTTAAAGGAAATAAGCATGAGATCATCAATACAATCATTTTACTACCCAACACAAAGTTCTAGAATTTTCGAAATCAAGATGATGTGAAGATATAGAGAAAAATCCATATTTCCCCCAAAAACTAGAGTTTGATGGATTTCCAACCATCATTTTGTTCAAATCATGGGAATGTTTGTAAACATACCAAGGAACAAGAAACCCATAACAAATACATACTATTAAGAGCCAAATTCTACATGTATAATAACCCTAACATCAATGGACAAGGATGGAAGAAAACCCTACCTCAATGTTCTTAAAAACCTAGGTTTAGTGTGAAGAAGATGAAGATTTGATCTTCTTTGAAGTATAGATCTCCTCTTGATCTTGTGTTTTATCCTTCTCTCTTCCTCTAGAGTCCTAAGAGAAGTGGGTTGAGAGTGGAATGAGAGAAATGAGAGTAAAGGCTGAAATCTGTGTTTTTAAACACAGAAATCCCGAATTTTTTTTTCTTTTACTGTTCATGGGCTGCTTCGATATTACTTCGTTATCGGGGCATAACTCTCTCATCCGAGCTCCGATTGAGATGATTCAAGATGCTATGGAAAGCTAAGAAAGAAATCTACAATTTCATGTTTTGAGTTTTAAGAGATATTGACTACATCAAGGTAAATTGGGCTTGAAGTTGCAGCCAGTGCACAGTTCACGTGCACTGTTCACTATTTCATCCCTTTTTCCATGGCATAACTCTCTCATCCGAGCTCTGATTGAGATGATTCAAGATGATATGGAAAGCTAAGAAAGAAATCTACAACTTTCATGTTTTGAGTTTTAAGAGATATTGAGTACATCAAGGTCTAAATTGGGCTTGAAGTTGCAGCCAGTGCACAGTTCACGTGCACTGTTCACTATTTCATCCCTTTTTCCATTTCCAATCTACCAAATTCAAACACACATCGCTACACCTATCCCCATTTTTATAAAAATTATTTAATATATATCTATATGCATATATATAAAATAAAATGCGGAGTGTTACAGGTTTATTATGTACACACCTGTTATTATGAAGACAAATGAATAATTCAAGTATTCCTCATGAATAGCTAGTCCTTTTGATTTCTTGGATTAATCAGTTGTTATGGATACCATCAACTAACCTAAGAATTTGTTGTGTGATGGTTTATATACATTAGACCTATCAGTTGACTTGCCAGCAACATGGAAGTTGATTGTTGTAAGGTAGCATTTCAGTATTTAACCAATATAACGCATATGGGATCCTTGAACTGAAGGATACTTTTTATTATTGTCTTAATCTATCTACACATAAATGTTTACTTAGACTAGTTATCAATCTAAACTCACATCACAAGCTATCACATGTTGTCCTACTCGAATTAGTAACTTAAATATTTTATTTCATTTCCAAATTATTAAAACTCTTCTTGGGATCGATACTTGGACTTAAAATCGAGAAAATTATAATTTTACCACTTATACTTGGGTGTATAATATTAATCCGATCACTAAAAAGTGCGAATCAGTTTGAATGGTGACTTCCGCTTGCCCATTGGATTGAAGATGAGCAGGAGCCGAAAAGTAATTTTTATTCCTAGCTTAGCACAAAATTTTTTGAATTTTTAGTTATCAAACTGTCTTCTATTGTCAGAGACGATCGCTCTTGGAATTCCAAACCTGCAGATTATGGACTTCCAAGCAAAGCTCTGCACTTTCTGTTCTATGATTATTGTCAAAGGTTCCACCTCTGCCCATTTGGTGAAGTAATCTACCCCAACAATAGCGGACTTGCACTACCCTATACTCACTGGAAGAGGCCCAAGAATATCTAAGCCCCATTGCTAGAATGGCCAAAGGCTTACTACTGTTGTCAAGAGCTCTGGTGGGCAATGGGAATATTGGCATGCAGCTGGAAAACCCTACACTTCCTAACCATGTATGTGGCATCTTTGAGCATAGTGGGCCAATAGTATCCTTGCCTCAAAATTTTTCCTGCCAGAGCCCGGGCTCCAATATGGTTACCGCATACTCCCTCATGAACTTATCTTAGTATATAGTTAGCGTCTTGGTCTCCCACACATTTTAGAAGAGGTGTTGAAAAATCTCGTTTATACAGACCTCCCTGCAAGATGAAGAATCTGGCTGACCTCACCATTAGCCTCACTGCCTCTTTAGTGTCTATTGGAAGAGTTTCATTCTGTAGGTAATCTTTGATGGGGTCCATCCAGATTGGCAGGTTCAGAACAGGCAGGACTTCTCCTTCCTTGGCGCTTATTAACGGTTCTGCTAAGTGCTCTACTGGTAGCAATCTATCCAAGTTCTCCTACGAGACATTTGCTAGCCTTGCCAAAGCGTCTGTTCGGGGAATTTTCAAACCTAGGGACGTGTTTGATCTTAACCTGTACAAATTTTTTAATCAGCTCTTACACCTTCCTGAGGTAAAGGACCATCTTCTCGCCCTTGACCTCATAAGATTCCTCTATCTATTTCACCACTAGTTGGGAATCACTGCAGATCTCAAGTTGTTCTGCCTCCATTGAGTATGCGAGGTTGAGTCCAGCAATGAATGCTTCGTATTTTGCTTCATTGTTCAAAGCCTTAAATCCAAACCTAAGAGGATGCTTAAAATCTATTCTATATGGGGAAGTCAAAATCAAACCAGCACTGCTCCCTTGAGTGTTGGCAACTCCATCTACGGAAAGCTTCCACACAGGGAGATCGGGAACCAGCTTTGTCGCCTTCGCAGGTGCTTCTGACTTGAATTCTACAATGAAGTCTGCCAAAATCTGTCCTTTAATCGCTGTCCTCAGCTTGTATCTGATATCGAACTTGCTAAGGTCAATGGCCCATTTAACCAACCTCCCAGAAGATTTCGTTTTATGCAACAACTGTTTCATCAGTTGATCTACAGGGACCTTAATGGTATGGGTATGGTCTGAGTCTTCTAGAGATTGTAACCTGGGCTAAGACGAGTTTCTCCATCTTTGGATATCTTCCCTCCGCTGCCCTCAGAGCTTTGCTACAGTAGTAGACTGGTTGTTAAGCTTAGTCTCTCTCCCTCACCAATGTTGCACTGGTTGAGAAATCTGAAATTACAAGATATAGCGTGAGTACCTCTCCTTCCAAGGACTTACCAAGACAGGGGGAGAGCTCATATAGTCTTTCAAGGCCTTGAATGCTTCTTCACATCAGGTACCCCATTGAAAAGCCTTCTTTAAGATTTGACAAAAAGGCTGACATTTGTCACTTGACCTAGACACAAAGCGAATTAGTGCAGCTATTCTCCCTATTAGCCGCTGTACTTCCCTTTTGTTGGAAGGTGGCTGCATATCCATTACTACTTTAACCTTTTCGGGATTAGCTTCAATTCCCCTGCTGTTGACTATGAAGCCCAGAAATTTACCAACAAAGACTCCGAAGGCGCATTTGGCGGGATTGAGCTTTATCCCGTATTCTGTAAGGATCTGGAACGATTATGTTAGTTGCTCGATGTTGAGTTCTGTCTTTAGTGATTTTACCAATATATCATCAATGTAGACCTCCATGGTCGTCCCAATCTGCTTTTGAAACATTCAATTCACTAGTCGCAAGTAAGTAGCTCCAGCATTCTTCAATACATCTCTTGTTCTGTCACGAAGGAGGTCTTCTCTTGGTCATTGGGATCCATTCTAATCTAATTGTACACATAGAAGGCGTCCATAAAGCTAAGGAGCTCATGTTCAGCAGTGGCCTCCACAATCAGGTCTATACGTGGTAAAGGAAAATTGTCTTTGGGGCAGACGCTCAGTTGAGGTCAGTGAAATAGATATAGAGACGTCACTTGCCATTGATTTTCTTGACAAGGACCACATTCACCAGCTAGATAGGGTAGTCCACTTCTCTGATGGCTTTGGCATGAAAGAGTTTGCCGACCTCCTCATTAATTGTCCTTTGGCACTCTGGGGCAAAACTTTTTCGCTTCTGTTTAATGGATTTGCAAGTGGGATTCACACTAAGCTTGTGTGTGATGACTGAAGGGTCAATGCCCTCCATGTCTTCTTGCTTCCAGGCAAACACTTCTATAATTTTATTTAAGAATTAAATAAGAAGATCTTTAATTTCTCTGCTCAACTTTGACCCTACGTAGACAAGGTGTTTTGGTTCTTCGTCAAGCTGAACTAGTTCTAGCTTTTTCGACGATGTTGGTCTAGTGTCTAGCTCATCCCTCATGTCGAGCTCATCCAGTTGAATATTTTCAACTTCTTTCCTCTTGACAGATGCCATGTAACACTCCCATGTCACACGTTGGTCTCCTCAAACCATACCAACTCCGTTTTCGTAGGAAACTTCAGAACCAAGTGGTAAGTAGAAGGTATAACCTAATTACGTTGAGGGAAGGTCTCCCAAGCAACATATTGTACACTGAGGGTGCATCAACTACCAAGAATTTCACAGTAGTGGAGGTCTGACAGGGAGGGTCCCCAACTGTGAGCACGAGCTGTATTGACCCTAGGGGTAGTACCCTTTCTCCTGAGAACCCCAATAGGTGGGTGTTTACTGGCTTGAGTTTTTCTCTGCCTATTTTCATCTTATCAAACGATGGCGCAAAGATGATGCTGTAAAGCTCCCGTTGTCGATCAATACTCGATGAACAGTTCTATTGGCAACATCCGCCCCTACCACCGAAGGATCATCATGGGGATGCTGGTAACCTTCCAGAATTGAGTCAGAGAAAGTGATGGGCATGTCCAGACATGGAGTCTTGGATATAGTATGTACTTCTAATGTTTCATTAGCTCTAATTCTACGTATGTGAGCTTTCCTAGCAGAGTTGGATTCCCCCACTCCAAATTCTCCAAGTATTACTCTGATTTCCCCTAGGGGTTGTTGGTGTTGTACAGGGGCTTGCTGTTGGGGTGCTGGAGGTGGTGGAGTTCGGTTCTAGTTATCATGGGCAACAAAATGACGTAGTTGCCCCTTTTAGATCAGGAACTCAAACTCCTTCTTTAGTTGGATATAGTCATCAATGTGGTGACTATGATCTTTGTGGTACTCACAATACGTCATGGGGTCTTTCTTTGCTGGATCTGCCTTCATTCGAGGGGGCCATTTTAAGAATTTCTCATTCTGCACCTCATATAGGATCTAGGACACTGTAGCAGTGAATGGAGTATACTACTGAGGTGCATACCTCGGCTACAATTCAGGCTGTGGGGGACCTAAGCGATCCTTGACATTTTCCCTCCTTTTTAGAGAACATTCCCTATCTCTTCTGGGAGATCTGTTTCTTCTTGAGACCTATTTCTTTCTCTTTCTTTCCTAGGACTTTGATCCCTTTTTTTTCCTCTTTCTCATTTCCTTTCTGGGATGATGATCTCCCTACCTTAGAGAGAAGTGTTTCCTCGTCATTTATATACTTCTCTGCCTTAGCCAGCACCTCGGGCATGCTTGCTTGAGGATTCTTGGATATGGAGAACATCAAGTCCTTTGACTGTACTCCTAAACTAGCTATGAAAGTAGTAATGGCAAATTTTTCATCTGGGACAACTACCTTTAGGGATTCCAAGTTGAACCTTTGGACGTAAGACCTTAGGTTTTCTTGAGGTCTCTACTTCACATTCAGCAAGTGGTAGCTCGGCTTTCTATATGTCCGAGCTCCTATGAAATGAGACACAAAAGAGATAGAGAGCTCCTTAAAGGAGGATATGGAGGCTGGTGGGAGCCTGTTGAACCATGCGAAGGCGGACCCCTTCAGCGTGATCACAAAAGCACGACAGTGCACTAGATCTTGGTATCCGTGCAGCTCCATCTGATTTTTATATGTATTGAGGTGGTCCATGGGGTCCCTAGATCTATCAAAAACTTCTACCTGTGACATCCTGAATTTCGGTGGGAGGGGAAAGTGCAACACCCTAGGAGTAAATGGTGACTCGATTTGTTGCACCAAGGCACCCATAGTTACTGGATTTTTACTCCTCACGGCTTCCTTCACATGGCTGAGCTCCTGTTGAATATCTCTGAAGCACTGCTCCCAGTATTGGTCTCTTCATTCCTACTGGACCGGGCTAAAATTGTTCCTCTCATTCTTATTACTTTGGCTCTGCACCTCTTCATTGTCTTCGTTCCTCGGAGGCGGTTGAGGAGCCTGACTATTTTCTCCCCCTTCATTAGCTTCTCTAAGGGGGTCGAGGTGTGGCTGTTCCTTGTGAGGGGGATCATTCTGGCCTCCTCGGGCTGGTTGTACCTCCGGTGGGCGCTGCAAAAGTTTCAAGAGTTCCTCATTCTGCTGCAGCAAACGCTGGCTAACTAAGCAAAGGGCATCCAACTCGTTGTTTGTGGAAGGATTCACCACAGGAAAAAATCTTGAGGATCTTTGTGTTGTCTGTCGCTAGTAATTTCCTGTTGGTTCTACACCCGTGGGGGATTCATTTGGCTTCTGCTTATTTTGCGAGTTAAGACCATCAGTTACTAAAAGATCAGTATACTTGTAACGAGAACAATCGTTCTCACAGACGGCGCCAAACTGATGGTACTAACTAGGCCAATTGAGAAGAATGAATAAGATGCACCAAATGATCAGAATCAAAGTGTTTAAGGATTAAGGGGCTGAGGTGATTTGCAAAGTAAAAGTATAGTGGTTTACCGAACTCGAGAGTTTGGCTAATCCACTCTTTTAATGGAGTCGCCTGCTCTTTCAATCTTTATTAATTATGGATGTGATTTATAGAGTGTTTTTGGTAGCACCAAGGTTGCTTGCCTCTCAAAGGAGGCGATGTACGACATTTATAGTCTAATTCCTACCTCTAAGGGATCTGCAGCGAGATGCTTGCTCTTCGTCCGTAGGATTTTCCTTGATTTTGGGAGGGGATCTTGGGTGGTTGAGAATTTCACGCCTTAATCACTGCCCTCTTGTTGTTTTGTGGACACCTCTTATTGGCCGGTTGTTCTTCTCTCACCTCCTCTGATTTTTCATCCGAGAGGGGCTCGGGACCTGGGCTTTTGAGCTCTGGGCTCCTTATCTGACCTCGCTTCCTGAGGTCGTTCTTGGTTAAAATTTATTCATGTATCATCAAGGATCATTGATGAAATAAATAGTATAAATGTGTTATCTTTTTTTATTGATTAATATAAAACATGTTAGAGTGCCTCTACAACGTTTTTATGGCTCCGCACTGATGAATGGAGGATCATTTAAGTTAAATGACTGGTTGAATGGTGTTTGGCAAAAAAATTCCTAGTCTTTATGTTTCCATGCCACTTTCACTTTTCCTCTTTCGTTTCTTGAGCAATCAAGACTTCAGGTTTATTTGCAATAGCTAAAAGTTCTTTTAGATGGTTCTAAAAAAACCAAGCTTTATTAAGAGTCTAAGACTCTTGAGAATGAGTAAAAGGGGAGTTAGAGTCAAAGACTCTATCCTCTTGACAAAGAAGTTGATGGTTTTTGGCCACAATGTAGAGATATTGTCGCAAACAGCCTGCCACATTTTTTTTTTTTTTGTGTGTGCGCGTTGGTGATCTTTGCTGAGAGAAGTCAGGAAGTACCATTAATTTTTCTTGGTCTGAGAAGAGCCCAAGGCTTTAGCTACCATTTTTATTTTTCAGATTTTCTATTGCAAAGAAGCTCTGGCCAATGGATATCAATTTTCACAAATGTCCTGCGACAAAAGCTGAATTTGCACATCGCCCTACACTTTTTTTTTTTGGCTATGTCGTTGTCTACACGATGTGGACTGTGCCTACAGAAATCAAAAACTCTCATGAAACTTCAGTCAATCTGACAGGGCCCCAAAGGCAAGATGTTTGGCGACTCCAAGAATAGTATCAAACTAAGCTTTTGCCCTAATCTATGGGATTTTTTGAACTTATACCCAAAAGAGCGTGTTTTTTAAATTATTTCTCAAATTCAAGTACTTTTAAAATCATCACTCTAACCGACATTTTTATACAGAAAGACGTTAATTCCACTTGTAAAAACATCATTTCAAGTAACATCTTTAAAAAAACCTTTATGTTTTTAAAAATTACATAAAACGTTAGTCGGAACAACTTCTTCTTAAAAAGTCAGAATGGTCGAAAAAATATTTGCTTGGCCAATGAGGTTCTTGCCGGTTCCACGAAGAGTGTAACTCTTGTAGGTTTCTCCTCCTCTCTTTATTTGTTGACTTTCTTTTCCAAACTCCATCTTCTCTTTTTTTTCTTCACCTGCCGCTCTACTCTTTATTTTCCCTCTTTTTTTTTTTAACCCCTCTGTTTTCTAGACTCCTTTTTTTTTTCTCCCAACCGCCCTTTCTTTCAACCTTTATTCTCTTTTTCATAGAGGATTGGTACTAGATAGTTGGAGACTTCGAGCATATCCAATTTTAACTCTAATTTAGACTTAATTTAAGTTTGAGTTTAAATGGTCTAAAACCTTTGTTCAACTTTAGACCCAAAATCTATACCAAATGACAAAAAAAAAAAAATTATTCTGTATATCAAATTTTTAACTGCAACTTTTTACCCTATCAAAAGTCTGAAAGACTTCTTCGACAACTTGTTCTCTGCCTCTTGTTGACTCTCTCTTCTACGCTGCTTTCATCGCCAGCCACTACCGAAGCATTCACGTATCTCTTGAAGACCTGTAGTAAGCTTCTTCCTTTTCATCTTTTATCTTCTTAATTTGTTATAATTTTTAAAATTCTAATCTTACTCATCTTTTATATTATATAAACCCTAAGCGTACCTATCAAATTTTGCTTTGATGTCTTCAAGTTAAACACTATTGATGATGTAATTTTAGGCCCTGATTCTCCCCAAAATTTTAAGCTTTCACTATCCAAAAATTTTAAAAATTTGTCATTTAATTTCTTCAATCATCCATTTTTGTTGAAAACGATATATTTTTTTGTATTCTTCAGACAAGGTGCATGTGAAAGTAATTACCTTTTTTTTTTTATGTAGATGTGCAGAGGAAGGTAAGAGATTAGAACAATCTAAGACTTCTAGAGGGATTTTCTTTTTCTTTTTATTCCCATGTGGTGTTGTATCCAAATTCATTTTTTTTTTTGAATTATACATTTGTGGAGACATATGAATGTTTTATTTATTTTATTAGATTTCATGATTGAAATGACACAAAAAAATGAACTTTGAGACAATAAGAATTTTTTAAAAGATTTGGGTAGATATTTGAATTTGCTAATTGGAGTATTCTAAACAAAATCAAGGTTTTTATTCAAATTTGAATTGATATGGTATCCCCGTTAAATAAAGTCATTAAATAAAGTTCATACAACATTACTCCAAAATAATTACTCGCACAAGACAAACTTGTTAAATTTCAAACAAATGCATTGATCCAGCCGACCCCATGTACAAGGAGCCTTTTGTGAGCATTAAGGATTGGAAGTTCAAAGTAGGAACGAGAGAATGGAATCATTGCATACTACACAATTACCAAAATATTATTATAAGCACAACCAACAGCTACAATGACATACGAAGGTAAGATAGTTACCAAACCAAGGGTTTATACAAAACACTACATATTTATATTTGGACGGGACCTATACTTCACAAGTAGAGGGCTGTGGAAACTCAGCAGAAGCATGAATAAGCCAAGTGGTTCTTCTCAGATATATATGGGGAAATATAATCTCTACGAGAAGGAGAAGTCATTTGAGCAGGAACTAGAATCTGTGTCTTGCCAGAAGCAATTCTCTTTCCAATTACGGTGGCGTAGAACAAGCAGGAAACGGCAGGCACAAAGACATCACTCTCAGAGCAAATATGGAAGTCAATGACCTTTTCGAGTTCAGAACTTCCTGAGCTAAGCAAGTTTGCCTTTTCCTTTGCAGACATTATATCTTCCTGTCAAAATTTCAGGAAATGCATAGAGAAGCTTATCAAGTAATGCAAAGTCCAAAACTAAGAAGCAATGATTTGGCAAGACAACTGCCCATCTGTTCAAACCAAGAGAAATCTTTCTAATCCGCTAAAATTTCTACATTGATTCAAACAAACCTGAAGTTAAGCCTAATAATTGAGAACCTACAGTTGATCTGACATATCAGTAAATGAAGAGAAATTTTTCACCAATGTTGCATGCCAATATTTAACATCATTTAGTCAATTGTTTGAATTGTCTCTAAGCTTCACTACTAAAATTGTTTTTAAAAAAAATGATAGATAAATGAATTTAAAAAGAAAAATAACAGTATTATAGTATTCCCAGAGAAAGATTAAATCATTATGGCAACTGCAATATGAATACACCAGGATGTTGTCCCCTTAGTACTAGAAAATATTTAATGCACCAGTTATACCATGGTATCATCACCCAATAATAAAATCTCAAATGGACAAAGTGAACCCCACTTAAATAGTTATTGACTTATATGTAAGAAGAGTGGATAGTTATTGACGTACAAGAACAAGTATTTATTAGTTTGTGTGGTGTTTGTTTTCTTAGAGTAAATATTGAATACAACGGTGATACCGTATCACAATTGCTTACATGACAAGTTAGTTACTAATTTTTGTGAGATCCATCTGTTTATTTGTTTTAGTATTATTGGTTGGTGATATCACATCACCTTTCCACGTGATATCACCGTTGTAATGAATATTTTCCGGTTTTGTTATTTGTTTAGACATTATTAGTTGGTCAATGATGACAAAGAATATTTTTTCCCTTAGTACATGGGTTTGACATACAACCAAGAAATGGAAGGGCAGAGTCTAAAACATATTACACTATAACGAGGATAGAGATTCGTCCTTGGTAAACTGTTTGAGGAAATTTTCTTATGCAAGATCGTACAATGGTTGACCCCCGAAAATGCATAATGTTGTCATGATGTGCTGGTAAGAACTAAAAAAATTGAACTTGAATCCCTGATTTTGATCCTATATATGGAGATTTAACCCTAATGCAGTTGATGCTTTGTACAGGATGGTATATATTTAGATGTCTTCAGATTATACCAGAATGAAAAGGTACACGCAAAAAAAGATCTATGCCTAAAGAAGCAAATGGGATTGATTATTTCATTTGAAGAAAAGCAAAGTCCTTACCTTTGTATATGTGTTGGGGTAGATATCTCTTAGCGCATCAAGGCTAGTCTGCCATCGAGACTCCGTCAAATAAATTGTGGTGTTTGTTTGAAAATCAACCTTCTTCAGAAATTCACCAATCTCCTGAGCATTATAACATCTTTTTCTTCGTCTAGCTTCATTCCCTTTACATTTCTTTTCCAGCATCTCAACCCTCAAATGCACTGCAATATACTGACCATTTGACTTCTGGTTCAAAGTTTTTAGCCTCCAAATCATTGAGTTAACCACTTGCTGCAACCTTGGTTGCAACTGCAGAATCTCAAACATTGCCAAGCATGAATATGGATCCACGTACTGGGTCTCTTTTCCCTTTGTCATTATTAAAGAAGGGTAGTAAATTTCAAGTCTCAAGTTCCCTTTAATTCTGAACAATGGTTCAACCTTTGTAGCAATGTAAGTTTCGCAAACCCTGTTAGGCACCCTAACAACAGGGAGCTTCTCACTTGATACTAGGGCAGGGTGATCCCTAGCTACTTCAATTATGCCATCCAAGGTTCTTATAAATTTCTCCACATCATATATTTCCTCGAAGTTCCTGCAGCATTTTAAAGTATGTTAAAGTTCTTGTTGAATTCATCATTGAATTCATTGATGCCTATGAACCAGCCTGCATTCATCAAGGTATGACATGTTGTCTAACCACTAATCAGCCAAAATATATTTTCTTGGTTTGTATTGTAGAAATGTTTGCTTCAACCCCACGAAAATTTAGAGAAGTTTATATCCATTTAAAAAGAATCATAGGCCATAAAATAGCATTGGATGAAATTTTAATTATGACAAGAATGAATAGAGTCCCAATTTCAAAAAATGGCAATGGCCATTATAATAGTCTTCATTGGTGATTAACCCTTGAAGTTTTGAAAGGTATATTAACCCATCGAGTCCTGTCCATTCAAAATAACATGACAAGTAAAACACCGAACATGTTGGCCAAGTAACATTTCAAACTGTAATCACGAATTCATAAAATCTTGGGATTGAGAAGGATCTGCTTAGGCTTGAAACCAGTTTGGATTTTCGATATTAAGACAATTATGTGGTGAAGAGATTTTTTATTTTATTATTTCTTCTTCTTCAGCACAAAATAAATAACAAAGATATTATCCCAGGATAATGGATCAAATTAATCATGGCATTTTTAATCTGTAATAGAAATGAAGATTGAATCTTGAGCATTACAATGACTCAATGATTTTATAATCTTTGTGTACTTCCTTAAGATTGGATTCTCAAGATGAACAAACCGATGGGAGAAAATTGGTCACCATTAGACAGACATGAACACAACAGACTTACCTCATATACCTGAGACTTATCACTAATAAGTATATGTGCTAGGTGGTCAAGCTGATTATAGTTTACAAAATTTATAAACACAAATATGTCACATTGGTAAGACCCCCTATTGAAGCCAGACACAACCATAAAGACAAAATATGCAGACATAATCTTTCAGTGTCATGTTGAGAACTAACCTCTTGTCGCTTGATTTACTTCCTTGAATGTTAGGGAGCACAAGTGTTGCTCCAAGATATCTAGCTACTTTTATTGCATCAGCAATCTAAGGAACCCAATCAAAGGTATAATTTGTGTGAGAAAAGGATGCAACACCAATTGAAGATGGAACATTCTAGTATTAGATACACAAAAACTATATATTATTACATGCTATGGAGGACAAATCACTGAAAATAATGTTGAATTTTCTCTTATAAGAATGCTAGTTGCAAAAATTCATGGGTTCGTTTATGTTTTTTACTTTCCTTCAATTAAGTAGTTACACCTTTTATTTGAATAGTTATTACTAGAATCAAAATCAACTAGTATGACCCCATTGAAACAAGTAAATGACTACCATTGAGCCATGATAGTCAAGAAATGATGAAAATAAATTAGTGTCAACTCGTGTTATTACCGGGTAATGAATGTATATTGATTACCGTAAACTTAATTCTCTCACTATGAAGGATTACTTTTGTTTGCCTTTTTCTTGATCAAGTCTTAGAAATGATAGTTGATCATATTTTTTATTGCTAATGCTTCCTATATGGGTACTCAGGGTACAACCAAATTGAAATAACACAATGACTAGAAGAAGAAAACGATATTCACATTCCCTTTTGACACATTTGCATACTGTCGGGTTTATTTGTTTATTTACTTTCCTTCAATTAAGTAGTTAAATCTTTATTTGAATAGATGCCACTATAACCAAAATCAACTAGTATGACCCAACTGAAACAAGTAAATGAATTGCATAAAACTATACAATTGAACCACCAAAGTTTGTTTCCATGTTATTTTTCATAGATCTACTAGTGAAGCCAACCAAATGAAAGGACATCATATCTAAAATCAACATCACTAGGCAATTGCCTTCATTATGTGGTCGGGGGCCTAACATCAAACTATTTTTTGTGCATTGTTCAATAAATTAGCTCTTTCAAAAATGTTCTTTCGTGAAAGATGCACCAAACATGTTGGTTACAGAATGAGAAACTTAAGAACCCTTTCCCTTCCTCCCCTAGACAAACAAAAAGAGAGACAAAAAAAAAAGAAACAAATCATCGAGTTCACGTAAGCAAGCACAACTTTCTGATCTAAGTAAAAATCAAACGTTATTGAATGCCTTACAAGGCTCAAAAAATAAAGCAACTCTCAAATACATTGCTCTTGTAAACTGTAAAATATATTGGAAACTATAGTTTTGATGGTTCTAGTTTTTTTAGCAATGGAAATTAGATCTATCAGAAAATAAGTAACCATTGTCAGGCAATTTAAACTGGCTTGCAATATGGAAAAGAATATGAGCAAAATAAGAAAGAAGGAACATGTCCATAGTGTAAAAATCTGAAGTACATCACATTGAAGACTTCAAACATTTCAATTCAATGCTACATACCAGAGAAAATATTGTCTATAAATGCTTGTTTCGTGAGCTGACCACAATGTTGACCCTATGCTTGGTGAAGCAAGGTGGGAAGAATGTTGACCCTATGCTTCGTGAATGATAGTTTTGATGACAACAAATACTCTTGCATGACTAATCATCTTAATGTGAATTTTGTTTTTGTAAAGTATTGAACAGGCTTGATAGAAGAGATGGTTGAGCATGTAATGTGCTACATCGAATACAAAGAGTCAAAGGAGAAGATGTCAGTGAGTTAAATGCTAAATTGGATGATCCAATTTGCGATGAAAGTAAGACACTGAGCATTGCTAAAGCGAATAATTGAAGATGCGAAGAAGCGAAGGCAATGAGCATGAGAACCTTATGCAACAAACTCGTCGGTTTGATCGTTATAAGTGCAGAACTTGAGTGGTTAATGATCTCACTTACATGACCGTTGTTCAAGTTCAGAATATAATTATGTCTCTTGACAAAAAAAAGTGAAAGGATTAAGGCAAAGGAGTGGAATAAACAAGTCAAGGAAGAAAAATGCTAAATCCAGTCAATTTGACTTAGTTTCGGTATTATGAGCATAACTTTAAACTCAAATGTTCAATTGACTTGATTCTTATGCGATTGAAAGTAGAAATCAATGACTACAGGTTTATCTGAAATAGAAATGTTCAGATTCAAAGTTTTTGAAGTAAAAAATAGCATGGAAGTTGAAGATAATGAACAGATACTGGTAATCAGGAGAATGAGACACATTCTCAATAATTTGGACATAACTTTTTACTTCAATGTCTGATTGATATTATTCAAAAAGATGTGAAAATTATACTTAAAGGGCTACATCTTTTTCTGAAATAAGTGTGGTCATATGCGAAAATTTTGAGGGTCAAAATCGATTTGGAAGTTAAGAACAGTGCACAGCTCCGACCTACCAATGAAGGAATCTGGACGATCGGATGAGGAAATCGGACGACCGAAAGGCAAAATCATGTTTTGTCCTATTTTGGACAGAATGCTTTACTAGATGACCAAAGCTTGGCCCCGAACAACCGAACAGGACCGTCGAAGTTTCTAACAGCTAATTTCTTTGCCTATTCTTCTTGTGCAAAGACTTACACTATAAAATGACATTGTGAGGCTTGAAGAAATTAAACTGTTTGAGACTTTTTGGGGCTATGAATGAGTTACAAACACATTAAAGAATGCATGAAATGGTGATTATCTTGCAATAGAGATTGTATTAGCTCTTTTATTATTCTCTCTTCTTGTAATCTTTGAGAGTGAACAATTTCTAGGGAGAAGAGAGAATTTCTTGTATCGGTTGAGTTTGGGATTGTAAGGATGTGTCTTCACCTACCGAAGAAGATGAAACTTGTAAAGGGCTTCACCCATTGAAGAAGATCGAGATAGTGAAAGGGAAGCTCCAAGGAGGAGGCAAAAGAGAGGACGTAGATCATCATAGTTGGGCAGAACCTCTATAATTCTTGTTTCTTCTTCTTCTTCCCTACCAATTTGCATCATCCATATTGCACTACACATCATACAAATTATCTTCTTTATAACATAATCATTTTTTTTATCACTGGTAAAAATCAATAAAGCCAAAATTAGTCACTCAATCAAACAACCTAATTCACCTCACTTCTTAGGTTTCTTTAAGGCCGTCAATTGGTATCAGAGCAAGGACTTTAACTATATTATGTAACAACATTAAAGTAAAAAGATCATGGCAACCATGGACAGTAATGTAATTAAGGGACAATTTATTTTTAGAGCTCCATTATTTAATGGAAGTGATTATGCTTATTGGAAGGCTAGAATAAGCATATATATGATGTCTTTAGATGATGAAGTGTGAGATTTAATAGAGGAAGGCCAAATAGCATCAACCAAGCAAAAAATAAAAAATAAAAAAAATGGGATGAAGCAGATAAGAAATTGTACTCTTTAATTGCCTAAAGCTATGAATGTTTTCTGTTGTACTTTAGATAAAAATGAGTTTAATCAAATTTGTATTTGTGACTCGGCAGAACAAATTTGATGCACACTTGAAGTCACACATGAGGGCACCAATCAAGTCAAAGAATTCAAAAATTAATATGCTTATATATGAGATGCAAAAGAGTCTATTATTTGATAAGGTCGCTAGATTTATGAATATTATAAATGTTATGAAATCTTGATAAATCATATTCCACTAAAGATCTTGTGAGTAAAGCTTTCATATGCTTGCCATGAACTTAGGAAGAAATGGTAACGACCAAGTACTTCCTTTGTGACTTATTTTTATTGTTCTAAAGATGAATACTATGCAAATCAAATCCTATTAGAAGATCACTTCAAAATTCAATGTACTGTAAGGACTCTAAAGGATGTAAAATAATTTAGGTGCCAAAGGTCAAGTAGTTGACATTGAAAGCATGGCATATAGTTCCTTACTTCCAATAAAAATATGCATTTCTCAATTAGTTGAAATTTACCTTGCTTAGTATTAGCAAATTATATGATAAGGGATATAGATTTATATTTGAGGCTAATATATGAAAATATCATTGATGATTGCATTCTATTTATGGTTAAAAGTTTTGAAAATATATATATATATATATATAATTGATTCAAATGGCTTGCATAATTGGAACTTTGAAGAGAAAAAATTTATGCATTGCGACATATGTATATTTGAATTATTTGCTACTTCACATGCATATTGTGACTTATACCACATGAAATGAGTGTGCTATTTTAGATACATGACATAGAGTTGCAATTGAATCAAATTGCATTGTAAAGTTGGAAGAATGTATAATGATCTAATTTGGTTTACTACTTAAGGATATGAAAGTTGGAATAAATATGGGCCAGTAAATCAAAATATGAAATACTTATTGATAGTGAATGATGATGTTTTAGTTATGGTGTGAAAGGCTAGAACATTGTATTATAGATACACCTAGATACTTTTGGGCACTAAAAACATTATCACAAAATACACCTAGATACTTTTGGGCACTAAAAACATCATCACAAAATAGATTCGTTGAATGAAAGAAAATCTTAAACTTATGAGACTAAAATGACTTTACAAGCACAAGGTATGCTATTATATGAGAAATTAAGAGGAACTTGTGAATTGGTTGAATAAGGTCTTATAGAAAATGCTATATGGAGAATCTATACCTAAGACCATAGAACAAGAGGAGCTCAAAATGCAAACAAAAATTACTTCCTGCAAAACCTCCTCCGAATGCTCTTAAATAGGATAAGTGACATATTCTTGGGGGTGTATGAGTCTTGAATGATTTTGTATTAGACTTCTTTGAGAATCGTCGAATTAGCAACTATTCTACTTAGTATTTTTCAAATTACATATCTTTTGGGCTTAAATGAAAACGGGATACTATGAATTAATGTTTACATTAAACCTTAATGATCATATCATAAATATAGACTTAAACATATAAATAAACAAAATAATAAAATAAAATCTAAACTAAAACTTACAACTGATACTGTACAACAAAAAGAAATCTAATAATCAATTTGGACTGAATCCAAACTTGAATGCTCGACCATCTAATTTTAATGGCATCACATTTTGATGTGGTAGTAAATCCTTAACTCTCACGTAATAGTCATTCATTCTGACATTTGGGAAGAATGCAACAAATAATCAAAATATGTATTTTTAGAATTTTTATCAACTTTAACATCACAAATATTAATCAGGAAAGCTTGGAAAGGATTCAAAGTAAATGGCACATTAAATGGATCTTTCTCAAGTATTTCAATGAAATTGATTTCGTTAACCTCACTGAACTTGTTCATATCAATCACATCATCACTCTTTAGTTTCAAAGATTTCTCGGGCTTTTGGGCCTTTGTTGGAATGGTCTTTTCATTAGTTTTGTCACCCTGAAGAATGATAATGGATTGAACATTAACAATCAAAATAATTTGTTATTTTTTATTAGAATAAAATTTAAATAAACTAGAAATTTTCACAAACACAAATTACATCCACACCCTCCAACCTAAAATCAACATTATCCTCAATGTAAAAATAAATATCTTAATGCTTAATAAAAAATAATAAACAAAGATCAAAGTGGTAGGAATAAATGGTATTGCAACAACTCTAAAACCTTTAATATTTTTACTATTATCATTATTAGACTTTTTTATTGGGATAATAGTACATGCAACATCTTTAGGTCAAAGTATTATGTTATATTTTTAAGTTCCAATCATACTTTTTGTCGTGTAAACCATAAAAGCTAGATACAATCACCAATTCATTATTTTCTCTCTCTCTCTCTCTTTTTGAGCACACAAATAAGTTTTTAAATTAAGGTACTAAATTAGATATTTAAGTTAATTTTTTTCTTACAATATATTACTTACATACCTTTAACAATTACTTCTACAAAGAGAAGTTTTCAAAGATTAAAATTGATAAAATTTTGCCTTAAATTAATTGTGTTATAAGAAAGATTAAGTAAATTAATCATACTATTAACTAAAAATAATAAGTTACCATTAATTTAATAAAAATATTTAATTAATAATTTTGTACTTTGAAAAGTGAAAAACCTTTGATATTTTTATATTATCACTGCTAAATATTTTGATTGGGATTACTTCTCAGCTGGTTCTCAATTGAGTTCAAAATCTGGATCATTAATAATTACTGTACGGAATTGAAAGGGTATCACCAATGCTTTATTATTTTATAATAATTATTTTAAAACCAAATTTACTATTTTTTAAATTCAACTCTCTACAACAATCTTTCAAAGAAATTTTCTTTTATTTTTTTCTTTGCATTCTAAGTTTTCCTAATTCTCTATGGTTCGACCTCAAACTTCTGAGTATTATATTATTTCGCGACAACCTACTCTTGGTTAATCAATTCCAAAGTTGTAGCAATTAGATATAATATTATTGAGATTAACCCTTAGTTATGGTTACAATGGTGAATGTAAAGACTATAAGCTTCAAAAGTGAGAAATTGTACATAGGTGTGCAACCTAATACTTGATCTTGGAATATTGACTTATGTAGGAGTGTCCTTGGGAATTGAAATAATTGTTGGATTTCAAGATTGTGAGTTTCTCTAGGCAATTGAGAGATAAAGTCATTCAGAAGTTGTATCTATTTTAGCAATTGAGATAAATCTTATCATTAATGTTATTACTAAGTTTTGTGTTATACCTTGATTTGAGTATAGGAACAATGAGTAATCATATTAGCGAATTTGAATTTGGTTATTGTGATATGTATATGTTTAAGTTACACGTAAGAACCAATCATGAGGTTTAGTTAAATGATTGGTAAATTCAACAGAGAAGTGATATATGATGAATAAGAAATAAGTTGATAATCTAGTAGTTATGCATGATAATAAATTAGTTTAGACAATCGCATAGAATATTGAGTACAAAGAATAATAAAAAGTAGTGAACAAAGATAAACTTGGGAACTAAACTACCTAAAATGATGGTATAAGTGGAAGGGATGGATTTAAAATTTAGGATATGATATTCTATTCTAATCTTGAATTTGATGCTTAAATGATTAATATGCATTGAAACCTTGTAGTCAATTGAAATGACAGATTAACTCAATGATTAAGTTTCGAAGATGAAACTTTCTTTAGGGGGTAGATTGTAAGAACCTATACAAAATTTAAAGATAGATAAAATGATATTAAGAGTATTCCATAAGGCTCATAGAAACTTTGAATCGTTGTTGAAAAATTGATCATGAAATTTGAATTTCGTGTGTATTTATTTTCATGTTAAATTTAGTTTCAAAGGTGTTTAAGCTTTGGAAGCGTGGTTAGACAAGTTTTCTAATTATTTTTAGGTAAAAATAATATTACAATTGAATCTGGAGGTCCAAAAACCTTGGGTTACAAGTTTGAAAATATTCCGTAGAGGATTTGGGTAGAAGGAATTTGATATTACCTTAGCATTTTGACTACAACTTTTTACCCCCGATGTCCAATTTAGCTGATTTTCTAGATAGTATAAACTAGACTTCAAGTACTACAAAAGCGTATTTCACAAAAAATTCGTGAATCGACTTCTAACTAGGTCAAAATCAATCTAAAAATCTGGCCAAAATGTCACTCGTGTCTGGATGGGACAAAGCACATGCCTGGATGCATGAGGTAGAGAATTTGTCTGACTTTGACCTGTTTTAAGTGTTTTCTCCTATTTTGACACTATAAATACCATAGGGACTTATTTTAGGGTTCCTATACATGTTTTACATCCCCCAAGAAGTCTAGGAGAGTCTTGGAGAGAAGAAGAGGACGAAAAGGAATAAATTGGGCTTGCTTTAGGAGTAATTTTCTATAAATCAAGATAGGATTTCCGTCTCAAACTCATCATTGAGATTATTGATATATATTTATTTTATTTTCACCTTTACATAAATAATTGATCCACAATGTTTTTACGTTTGTTTGAATCCATAATTTGTTTCTTGAACAAAATATATGTTTTGCTTCTAAGATTTATCAATTCTAGATTGAAAAACCCTAATTCTTGATTTATAACCTAGCCTACACATGTTTTCAATCATTAGTTCCATGTTCTTGATTTCAAAAACCCTAATTCTATTACTATAAGTTCAAAGATATTTCTTGAGGATCTCTTGCATGTTTTCTTGAATTGAACCATGATTTTTTATTATAGTTGAATTTTATGGAGAGGTTGTGAAAATTATCTGCTGTATGGTTGGGTGCGATTAAAGTGAATTGCCCTCGAATCTATATCGTAGAGTGTTTAGATATTTTTGTTATCTCGAGCGGTTTGAAGGTTTTCTATTACTCATAGTGGAGTTGATGCCTTGTGAGGATAAAACCACTAGTCGTTTACGGTGATCAAGGTTGGGGATTAATATACTAGTCCTGGGAAGGATACGCACTTCCTAAAAATTTATTGTGAGACTTACACATGCAAATCATACCATTTTATAAATATAGTGGGTTAAAGTGTAATTTGTTAATATTTATATGGGGTTAAAATTTTGATAAATAAACCTTGAGAAGTTGGGTATGCTTTTAATTAAAGAATTTTATTGTTAAATTGCAAGGTCGTAAAGTGTTTAGATGAAATTTTGGAAGTGACGGGAAAATTTGTGTGCTAAATGTAAGAATAAAAGAAACAAAGGGGGAACTTAGGGTGAATAGGGGAAAAAAGTGATGAGTCAGTCAATAGGGACACTCGGCTTCATGGGGTTTCTCCGGCCTTTGTGCTCGGTAGGTATTAAAGAGGGCCTTTTGGCATAAACCAGTTGAAGCAGAGGAGAATTGGGGGAGGAAGGGTTTTGAAACAAACCTTAAACCTCTTTTACTGAAAACAAAGGTGGGAAAGAACTTCTTGTTTCCTTGACTTTGTATATAATTTCTTCTTTGTAGTTAGCATAATCCTTGCTTGTGCACAAGGAATTGAATGAAGGTTGTGAATTGAGGAGTTAAGAAACCCTAGGTTCTTGAGTGTGAGTTCAGAGGACTTGGAAGGAATCAAGCCGCAACAGAGGTAAACGAATTCTTGTAAATTTATGTGTTTTTCAACTGTTAGATGTATATTTTGGGTAATGGTTGGGTCGAAATAGAATTGAGTTTTGATGGTGAAAGAGAGGGTTTGAATTGTATTTTAAGCCTCGGTTTAGAGTTGAGTTGGTTCAAACATGTGTTCAACCGGTTGAATAGGGTTTTGATTGGGGTTGAACCTGTTCAAAGTTTCTTGAACCGACTTGTGTGCAATGTGCTAGAGTTGATACTTTTTCCAATACGAGATCTTTGGGGTTGGAGTTGGCTCTGATTAAAGCTGATACATTAATAGCTCAATTGAAGGTAAGGCTAGTATTGATAGACCATATCCAGGAAGCACCGGCTCAAGATCCTCAATTGATGAAAATTGTGAAAGAAGTTAAGAAATGTCTTCGAACTGATTTTGTAATACGATAGGATGATATGCTTTTCTTTGGTACTCGTATGTGTGTACCTAACTGGGTGTTGAAGCAGGAAACCTTGGAGGAAGCTCACAATCCAGCTTATGCTATGCACCTAGTTAGCACTAAGTAGTATCGAGACTTACGAGAATATTATTGGTGGATGGTAATGAAATGGGAGATTGCATAATTTGTGGCAAGATGTTTGGTGTGTTAACTGGTGAAGGTTGAGCATTAATGGCCTGCAGGCTTACTATAGTCACTCCCTATTTTGGAATGAAAATGGGAGCACATTACGATTGATTTCATGAATAGGTCTTCCTTGCATTTCGAAAGACCATGATTTTATTTGCATGGTAGTAGATCGTTTGACGAAGTCTGTTCATTTTCTTGTCGTTAAAACTAATTTTTCATTAGATAGGTATGCAAAACTATATGTAAAATTGCATGGTGCACCATTGTCTATTGTCGCTGACAGGGTGCATGAAAAGTATTGTTGTTGTGCATGTGTGTATCATTGAATAACCTTATGAATGCAATTCACTATATTTGAGGCATCTTAGGATACCTTAGTTATAAGTATTGAAACTTAGTGTAAGACCCATTTGTGCCTAGGTTGCATTTTAAAACATATGAACATTTGTGTTTAAAATAACCAAAGTAATTAGAAGGTTTAGGCACTGTGAATATGTAATCCTTCTTTTGATTCTCTAATTAGTCGTGGCATTAGAAGCATAAGTTTAAACAATCATTAGGCGAAGCAAATGTGGGGAGTCTTTCTAAGGAGCAAATAGTTCAAGAAGATTAAAAAAAAATTGATTGAAAGAAGAGGTTCTAGGATTAACAATGCTTGGAAGCACTTGAAAAATGGTAACTTATAAACTTTCAACAAATTAAAATTCTACCTTGTATGAAGAATACTAAAAATCCTCCATGGCCATTAGGAATGATTTGATTTTTTTAAATATATTTCCCTAAGACTATATACCATGTATTTATTCAATAGAAAGTTGTTATCTGAAAAGGTTAATAAGTGCATCTCTTGAACTAAAAACGAATATATTTGTTAAGAGATGACGAAGAGAGGGAATATGCAGTTAAAAGAATAGAAGGAAAAAGTTAATATTTGGGATTGAGACCATGAACTTACGTGCACTTTGTCTGTTATATGATACCTTCTCTCAAAGATTTAACATGTGCTAGAAATGAAATTGGAAGAATGATCATAAAAAACACATCATTTAGATAATACATTTCTAAGCTTAAACAGGATTTGTTTAGATAGATATGGATGTCAAACATGACTACCTAGAAATGAAGTGCATCTTGAAGAAACAAATGCAATGATCATGGAAATTTATGCAATAACCTCGTCAGTTTGATCATTTTAAGTGTATAATTTTGTTTCTTTCCAAGAAGAGTGGAAGAATTAAAGCAAAGGAGTGGAAGAAACAAGTCAAGGAGGAAGGATGCTTAAATCAGTCAATTTGACTTAGTTTCGATATTATGAGCATGACTTTCAACTCAATTATTCAATTGTATTTCTTCTTGTGGGATTGAAAAGTAACGTCAAGGGCTACAAGTTTATTTGAACTATCAATGTTCTGTTTCAACATTGTCGAGGTGAAAAATAGAATGACAGTTGAAGGTAGTGCACAAATGCTAACAATCAGGAGAATCAGACATATGCTCGGTAATTAGTATATAACTTTTTACTCTGATATCCGATTGATGTGATTGAAAAAGATTTAAAAATTAGACTACAAGGGCTATAACTTTGTTTGAAATTCGTGTAGTCAGATTCGAACGTTTTGAGGGTCCAAACTAGATTAGAAGGTAAGGGCAGTGCACAGCTCTGACCTACCGGTGACGAAATCTGAATGACCAGAAGGCAAAATCATGTTTTAAAGTGTTTTGGACAAAATGTTTTACTGGACAACCGGACCTTGGCCCCATATGACCAGAAATGACCGTTGAAGTTTCTAACGGTTGGTTTTTTGGCCTATCTTTCTTGTGCAAAGGCTTACACTATAAAAGGGCATTGCGAGGCTTGAAGAAAGTAGACTATTTGAAAATTTTGGGGGCTATGTATGAGTGGCAAACACATTGAATAGTGCTTGAAATGGTGATTATCTTGTAATAGAGATTGTATTTTTTCTTATATTATTCTCTCTTGCTATAATAGTTGAGGGTGAACTTGTAGAGAAAATAACATTTCTCTCATTGATTGAGCTTGAGTTTCTGAGGGTTTGTGATGCAACCCATAAGATGCTCAGGAAAACACAAATTCAAAGATGTGAAAGATAATAGAATTGACTTTCTATCAAGACAAAGATTCATATGGAACCTTGCATTCTTATTTTAAGTTAATTTGCTAGTATTAATATTTTATATGTCCTTTTAATATTTTTAGTGCTAGGGGTATTTTTATAATTTTTAGAATTTCTGAAATAGGTTATATTTTTGGGTCAAATTCTAGTATTGAATATTATAGAATTTAAAGTTCTAGTTCTAGTTAATTTTAGTTTTCTAATTTGTAGGGATCTAGTGTTTTTGAAGTTCTAGAGACTTTGGAATCCTAATCTTTTGGGATTAAGATTACCTAGAACTCTATATATAGTTAGTGTTACTTTTCATAATAGATGGGGAGAGATATTCAAAATTTTCAGCAATTATATGTTTTTTGAACTGTGTGATGCAATTCTAACCTAAGGTGTGATGCCTGCGGAACACTGTGAGTGATTCTTAGCCAAAATTACTGTTCACGCTATTGTTCACAGTCCCATTACTGTTTACGGGTACTGTTCACAACTCCTAAACAGTCCCTATTTTTATTTTACAAAGTTGTTCTACATCAGTTTGGTATCAGAGCCGAAAAATCCTATGTTATGCGGCTTAAATATTGATATATGATGATGGAGATCCAAGATTTTGATGGAAGGGATGATTTTACAAAATTCTCTAATTGGCTTGTTTCTATGGAGAACTATTTTGTTAGGTATAATTTCTCAGATGAGAGGAGAGTAAGGCTTGCCAAGATGAAACTTGTAGGCTTGGCAAAAATTTGGAGGTTTGGTGTTGAAGGAGATTTAAGAAGATTGGATTGTCGTCAATCAACACATGACAAAAGATGAAAGCTAAGTTTCAACAGAAGTATATGCCCTCAAACTATGGTAGCAAGTTGTGCAAACAATTTATTAATCTGCAACAAGGTAACCTATCTGTTACAGAGTATATTCAAAGATTTGAAGACCTAATGTTGAAAAATCATATCGTAGAAGAACCTTGCCAAATAATTGCTCAATTCAAGATTGGTTTAAGAGCAAATATAAAGGCAGAAATACTGGGGCAGCCACTATACAACGTAGAGCATGCATTCCAAGTGGCACTTGGTACGGAGATATACCTAAATTTCTTTCACCAAGTAGGTATATCAAGGGTTTTTTCTTCGCAAAGGAGTAAAATTCAAAGTTATTTAGATTTTACTGTGCAATTAGAGAAGATTCATCAAAGGCAGCCCAAAGCAACAATTGATTAAATAATTCAAGATGCAGGAAATCAAGTAGAAGAATCAACACAATCCCAAGCAACTACGCTACTTACTTGTCCACAGGCTAAGGTAAAAAGTGAATATTTAGACAATTTTTTTGTTGTGGAGCCTGACAAGATGGAAAATCCAGCAACTAATATTGAATTAAATGAGCCTTTAGAGATGAGTACGTTACTACTTAAGAGCTCTGAAATAGTGCTAAAAGTGTTATCTGATGAAATTGTTCCCATTAATGACTTACAACCAACAACAATGATGTTCCAAGAGCTTGATTTGTTTGCATCTTTCAAGGATCTACATGAAGAGTCACCAATTCTTATTCCTATCCACTTTGCTCCACCAATTGATTTTATCATTCCAAAAAATTTCAACGACATAATCAAGGAGATCAATTTTCAAATTTTCTTTGTTCCCTGAATTAGAGAAGAAAAGTAGACATCATCTTAATGCTTCTCAGAGACAGTTACATATACAAGTTCAACGTTTTTGGACTTTCATTCTGCAACACTTTAAAACTCGAGGTTGAGTTTTCTCCAACCAGGGGAGAATGATACAATCCATAAGATGCTTAAGGAAACACAAATTCGAAGATGTGAAAGATAATGAAATTGACTTTCCATCAAGACAAAGATCCATATGGAACCTTGCATTCTTATTTTAAGTTAATTTGCTAGTATTAATATTTTATATGTTCTTTTAATATTTTTAGTGTCAGGAGTATTTTTGTAATGTTTTAGAATTTCTGAAATAGGTTATATTTTTGGGTCAAATTCTAGCATTAAATATTCTAGAATTTAAAGTTCTAGTTCTAGTTAATTTTAGTTTTCTAATTTGTAGGGACCTAGTGTTTTTGAAGTTCTAGAGGCTTTGCAATCCTAATTTTTTTTGGATTAGAATTATTTAGAACTCTATATATAGTTGGTGTTACTTTTTATAATAGATGGTAAGAGATATTCAGAATTTTCAGCAATTACATGTTTCTTGAGTTGTGTGATGCAATTCTAACCCTATGTGTGATGCTTGCAGAACACTAGGAGCGATTTCTAGCCAAAATTACTGTTCACGTTATTGTTCACCGCCCCATTACTGTTTACGGGTACTGTTCACAGTCCCTATTTTTATTTTACAAAGTTGTCCTACATCAGTTTGTCATCACCTACCGAAGAAGATGAAACTTGTAAAAGGTGATCTCTACCCATTGAAGAAGATCGAGATTGTTAGATCACATTTTACAATTGACTAATTTTGTAAATTCCATAATAAATCTTAATGTATTTTTATAGTCATGAAACTATCAAGTTGAAGATCTAAAAGTGTCATTGAAGGGAGGAGATCAAACATCAAAACAACATCAGTCAAACGCCGTATTCATGCTTAGGACAAAGATAATGACCTAGACATCTAAGATGAACCCTTAGTCATTTTAACTCAAGATGATTAAGATAAAAGTGGAAATGGAAGAAATCCAATTATGACTCCCATGTGTTTTTGAAAACAAAAATTTTTCTTAAAAATTGTGTGTTTTGAAAACATAAATTGGTTCATTATTGGACCCCTCTTAAGCAACTCTCTTTAGTGCTCTAGAGGACAAGTTTTTTGTTTGGTTTTATGCTTTAAAACTTGGTAGGGACCGATCCATGCTAACTAGTCTTCGCTAGAGTGGTCTCTTTATGACTTCGGAAATAAAATAGAAAAAGGCCATGACAGAGTATAGAGCTGACTTGAGCAGTTCTTCATGGTCGCTCAAGCGGTGCTCATGGTCGCTTGAGCAGTTAGTGCTCCTAGTCAGAATTTAAACATGATTTTCATTCCAACGAAAATCGCCCTATGACCGCCCTCTCGCCGATTGAACGGCCATTCACAAATCTAACTTATCTTGTTTACTAAGATTACCTTTATTTCGAATCTATAAATAGCCCTAAACCTAAAGGCTACCACTATAGAATCTACCCAATCTCACAAACTATAGTTGAAGATCTTGATTGTTTAGAACCAAATCTATTGGTGTGTGTATACTAGGAATCGTTGGCGTGTCCATGATTGCTCGAGGCCTAAATGAACCGTACAACGGTGAGTCCAAGTAAAGCTACGCAAGACGTTGAATGAGGGCCTTTGGCAAACAGAAAACAAGGAATGGAGAATCTAGCCATGGTATTGGTTGAGGTATAAAACTCGAGTACTTGTATGTTGACTTTGTGAGTGGTGGATTAAGTTTTGGTGAACTAAGAAGGTTTTTCTGCGATTGTTTTTTAGGAGGGTTTCCAACAAATAACTTGTGTTATTTCTTGATTATTCGTATACACTTGTTGTTAGATATTGGTAGGGTCATGGACCCGAACCGGGCGCCTATGGTGGGTTGACCCAAAATTAAAGAATGTCCAAAGAGACATGTCTTTTGAAAGTATCTTTTACCAAGAGGTATCTTTTACCAAAAGGTATCATTCACCCAAAATACATGTCTATTAAATATCAACAGACATGTCCCTATATGATGTGTCTCTTAATGACGCATATTGGGTGTCTATATAAACCTAAGGCAATCCAATAGATGACATCTCTGGGAAATAATCAAACATTAAAGTCTCCTACTTTATTTCTCTCTCTCCTTACATAACATTGAAAGGTTTTTGTACTGTGAAAACTTGGTGTTGATTACTATTGTGTAACAACACTATACTACTTGAGCAATTGAAGGAAATATGTTTTTTAGATTCTAAAGTACGTAGAAAATCTTCAAACGGTTTTCAGGATTAAAACAAAAAAACTATATCTTTGATCCTATGCTTCCGCAATATGCATACGATTCTCAACATTGTTATCAAAGTCATACTGGTTGTTCTCGTACATTTGGTACCAATTACCAATAACTTAGAAATATTGTTTTTACAAAAAAAAAAAAAAAAACTTCGAAAAGGCTTTAATGGCATCTTGAACAAAGGGTATCCAAATGTCTTGGAATTTAAATATATTATAGTCCGTATAAACATAAACTAATCTAAAAATGAGAGTTTTGTTTTTCCAAAATTTTAATGTTTATACTTCAAAAATGTAGCACCCGTCATTGATGCCCTTAGTTCTGTTATAAGTGAAAAAGAATGGAAAGTTTCTTGGCATGGCAGATTCTTTGTTTTTCATTATATTGTAGAATCCTTTTTTTTAATTACTTTCCATGTCTTTTAGAGATTTTTTGTTCCTGCCACAAGTCACTGGTGTTGAAAAAAAATAAAAAAAATTAAAAACACAAAAAAAAAAAAGAAATACAAAATTAGAGTAGGAGAATGGGTTGACAGGTATTTGTTTTTTTTTGTGGATCCATTGCTTTAGGCTTTTGTTTTATTTTGTTTTTAATTCTGCCATGGTGATGCATATAGTATATTTGTGCATTGGTCTTGGTTCATGCGAGATTTTCGGAATTTTTTTTTTTTACGGATTATTTAGTTTATGTTTCAAATATCTGTGGACGATAATAATTTTTATATGATTGAATTTTATTTGTTTAAAATTCTAAAAATGAAATCGACATGATTTCTTATGTAGCCTATTGGTATTCTATATAGAATTATATTGGCATGATAGATATGCTAGTTGTATTTATTTCATTAATCAAAATGATTTAAATTATAATTTCATATCTAATATTTTTAGATTACATGTTTAGTAAAAATAAGAATGTGCGTGACATGAAATTAATTGTGATCAGTATGGCTAGAGATACTAAATCTAGTGGGAGTCTTTATTTTGTTTGGTCTTAGGGAACCGCAATTTTACGCATTAATTAAATTAAATATTATTAATAATCACCTGTAGTGCGGGAGATGATTGAGAACTTAATAAACTTTAGATCTCGCGACTTATGAAAGTTGTTAATACTTGAATTTAGATTTTTGCGGCAAAATTATAGAATGTGTTGTGCTAATATCCTATAAGCATTGTCTCTGCATGTAGATTAAATCATAATGACTACTAAAAGCACAGTGGCCAAATTAAGTAAGGGTGACAAATTGAATGACGATGACTATGACATATGACGTCGTAATATTAAATTTGTCTTGTATGAGCAATAAGTCTTGGATACCCTTGACTCTGTGCTGCCAGAGCCTGAGCGACCTCAAACCTGCCAAAAACAAGAGAATTACCAGTCTTGGCAGAATAAGGATTGACTTGCGTGCTATACCATGCAAACAAGTATGCAAGATGACCTTATTCCTCAATTTGAGAATTACTCCACAGCTCACACCATATGGAAGGTCCTCAAAAAGAGGTTTGGTATTACTTTTCTTGTTAGACTTCGTGGTTTGACCATGAGGTTTGACTCGTATTAAAAGAAATTAGAGCATACAATAAAACAACATCTGAGGGCTATGACCTCTATGATACGTGATTTAGGCGTTGCTGGTCATGTGTTGACCAATGAACAACAAGTTCAAGCTGTACTTCACTCCCTTCCACCATCATGGGAGCATATGAAACGAAAAATGACGCATAATGAGAGTGTGAAACATTCGAGAATGTATCGCGTCACCTTGAGCTTGAGGCTGTGCGCTTGGAGGCTACCAAAAGTGAGAGTAGCTTTTATATGGCTAAAATTGGCTTGCGCAAGACCTTAGGGTCTAAGCGCAAGCGCGGTGGAAATAAGTCTAATGCTCAAACTGGAGTTTGTCACTCTAGTTATAACAAGCACAAGCAGGATAAAAGAGCTGGTAAGAAGAATAAAGCCAACATGATTTGTTATAACTGCAACAAGAAGAGTCACTTCGCTCGTGAATGCACTGAGCCGAAGAAGACTCAAGAGCACCAGACCACATAACAAGACACAGATTTGAATTTATGGAGTACTGTCGAGTTCCAGCTGGAAGCAAACGAATTTACATAAGGAACGAGACCTGTATAGATGTGCTTGAGATTCACACAAACAAATCGGAATTGCAACACGGGCGCATTCTATATCTTCATGATGTATTATATACTCAGAAATTCGACGGAATTTGTTGTCAGTTACTAGCTTAATAAGACTAGGTTTTATTTTTCGTTTTGAAGGCCAACATGTTGGCATTTATAAAGAAACTACATTTAATGGATTTTGTTATACCATAGATGGTTTTATTGTATTAGATATTGATCATTCTAGTAATGAAACTTATTCTTATGTTACATCTATATATAGTGTTGATTCTATTAGATAGCATGCTAGATTAGGTCATATTGGGCAAGACATAATGTATAGATTAGCTAGAGAGGAATTTTTGGGCCCACTTGCAAAAATCAATTTGCCCACATGTGAAAATTGTTTCGCAGGTAAGACAACTAAAAAATTATTTGGTAAGGCCAAAAGAGCATCTATTCCACTGTAATTAATACACTCAGACAAAGTTGTTAGTATCGTACGATACGCGATACGTATCGTACGATACGTTACGATACAGCCCTAAAACGATACGGATCGTAGTTATGTATCGTTTTTGCGTTGTATCGTCCGATACACGATACGTTTTTACGATACGATACGTATCGGTACGAAACGCACGATACGTGCAATTTTTTTTTTTTTTTTTTTTTTAAAAACGACGTCGTTTTGTGCTCTGATTTTTTTTTTTGAAAAAACGACAAGTGAAGACTTGTTGGCATCCGATCACAATGATGATGATGATGATGCATTTTCAATTAAAATTGAAGATTGAGTTCAAAATGGATGTTAGAAATTTGGATTAGAAGTCTCTTTGGTGTTTAAAGTTTGAATTAGTGAACTATGGTTGTGAACTTTGCATTATAATAGTAGTGGATTATGTTGATAACTTGAATAGTTGGTGGAGTATTAATGAAATGCTATATTTTTTATGAGTGTGTGACTTTTTTTCAAAGGTATATATATTTTTTTATTATTTATTTAAAATTGCATCGTATCTTACGATACACGATACGATACACGATACGATACAATATTTGTATCTTACGATACGCCTTCCGATACACGATTTGATAACTATGCACTCAGATATATGTGGCCCAATGAATGTGAAGGCAAGACATGGTGCATCCTATTTCATCACTTTTATAGATGATTTTATATGTTTCGGTTATGTCTTTTTGATTTCTCACAAGTTAGAAGCATTGGATTGTTTCAAACGTTATATTAAAGAGGTTGACAATCAACGAGACAATAACATTAAGGTTCTTAGAATTGATCAAGGTCGCGAGTATCTATTTAAACAGTTTAAAGACCTATGTGAAAAAGAAGGAATAATCAGGCAATTGGCAATACCTGTCACTCCGCAACAAAATGGTGTAGCAGAAAGAAAAAATTGCACCTTGCTTGATATGGTTAGGTCTATGATGACACAGACTCATCTTTCGATTTCATATTGGGGAGATGTTTTATTGACTGTTGTTTATATCCTTAACCAAATGCTTACTAAATCAGTTCCTTCTACCCCATATGAGTTATAGGCAGGCATAAAACCTGACTTAAATAATTTACGGCCATGAGGTTTAGCGACTTATGTACAAAATACCTCTCATAAAATATGGGAAGTTAAGTTCTAGAGGGAAGAAGTGTATCTTCATCCGTTATTCTGAGCACTCTAAAATCTATGTATTTATAGGTGAACAGCTTGATAGAAAGGTAACTGAAATTGAGTCACGGGATACAATTTTCCTTGAAGAGGATTTCCCTAGCAGAGGAGATGTGTCTAAAAGAATAAAACTCTACGAGTTAGATAATTTTTAAAGAGATATATCCACTAACCAAGTAGAGATCGAGAAAATAGTTTCGTCAACTCCTAGGGACAGTGGGAGCAATATACTCAATGGTGGATCAGTTTCAATGGATGTAGATCCATACGGCACAGATTTACATAGAAGCAAATGTGGAACCATCTCTCGACGTCGCTTTAAGCTTGAAGGGAAAGCATTCATGGTTATACCACATGATGATGCCAAACCTAAAAATATTAAAGAGGTTGTATCATCACATGTTAGTAATGAATGGATAGCTGCAATGAATGACGATATGGAGTCAATGAAGGCTAATCAAGTTTGGGACTTGGTTGACCTTCTGCCTGGGCGCAAGGCCATTGGGAACAAATGGGTTCTCAAAATTAAGTTCAAGGCGGATGGATCCATAAAAAGGTATAAGACTCGTCTAGTGGCAAAATGTTACACCCAAAGAGAGGGTGTGGACTACAAGAAAAATTTTTCTCCAGTTGCAAGGTGTGCCTTGATTTACATGATTCTAGCTATTGTTACACATTTGAATTTAGAACTACATCAAATGGACATTAAAACTGCATTTCTTAATGGAGAACTGGATGAAGAGATCTACATGGATCAACCTAAGAACTTTATGGTGGTGGGTTTGGAAAACGAAGTGTGTAAATTCCAATGATCCATTTATGACCCGAAGCAGTCATCCAGACAGTGGTATCTAAGATTTCATCGAGCTATCACTTCTAATGAGTTTAGGATGATCGATAAAGACCATTGTGTGTATGTTAAGCGGTCTAAAGATAGCTTCTCGATTCTATTTTTGTATGTTGACAATATTTTATTGACTGGAAATAATAAGGAGATGACTATAACTACTCAAAAGTGGTTGTCCTCAACATTTGAGATGAAGGACTTTGGCGAAGTAAGTTATGTTCTCGGAGTTAAGATCGTAAAGGATCGTTCTAAAAAACTTTATCTCAAGAGACTTACATTAAGAAGGTTCTTGAACGATTCCAGATGCATAACTGCAAACCCATAGACACTCCCATAGCGAAAGATGAGAACCTAAGCTTAAAGATGTGCCCTAAGTCTCCTGAGGAAAATGAAAGGATGACTCGTGTTCCCTATGCCAGTGCTATAAATAGCTTAATGTACGTTATGATGTGTACCCGTCTCGATATTTGGTATGTGGTAGGCCTAATTAGTCGTTTTTAGTCAAATCCTGAAATAGTTCATTGGAAGGCAGTAAAAAGAATACTACGATATCTCGAAGGGACTACATATTATATGTTATGCTACCAGTCTCCAGATTTACAGATAGTTGGTTATAGTGATGCTGATTGACGTGGTGATATAGACATGGGCGGAGCCACATGGGGGCCAGGGTGGGCACTTGCCTGCCCACCCTCACTTTTGGACTACCTTAGATGAGGACCCATAAAATTATTTTATACATTATATTTGCCCCATAAATTTTTGAAAATTTCAATAATGATTCTAGTCTTTTCTTTTTTCAGTAAATTAGTGGACTATTAACCCTCTAAAAAAAATGTTAGTTTTGGATTGATTCAATGATCTATTTGTATATTGACGAAAATACAATATTTTTTTTTATCTAACACAATGTTTGTTACTTTTTAAGAACAATTTTTAGTTTTTATTTACCACTTTTTTAGTAATAGTAGTCTATAATCTAATAAAATATGATTATATATATAAAAGACAAAAGGTTGTAACACAAAAATATTTCAAATAGGGAATTTTTCTATAAGATTGATAATGATCTAAACTAAATTTTACAACTAAATAAAGAATAATTTTACTACGGACTTGTGATTGTGTGCATTGATAAAAAATTTAATTTACATTTAATTCATATACAATTAGGTTAAAATGTACTAAAAAAATTATTTTGTGCCATTTTGTTAGGATTTTATTTCAGTTAAATAAAATTAAATTTATTATTTCACAATAATTTTGTCTTGATTCTTACTTTTTTGTCCTTTTTTAACTGAATTTTTTTGTATCAATTTCAGCTAAATATTTTTTGTATTAGTTATATTTTGCTCTCCTCAGATATTTCTGGCTCCACCCCTAACAATATACATTATTTTTTTTGGGCATTTTTTTTATGTTAAATGGACTTCATGTATCAAATATGATATAATAAATATAAATACATTATATAGTGTGATTGATTAGGAGGAAAAAAATTAGAATGCGTAATTAAAATGCCAACCCTGAATAAAATTCTTGGCTTCGCCCTTGGATATAGATGAATACAAGTTCATATCAGGATATGTTTTCTTACTTAATGGTGGGGCCATTACATGGAGTAGTAAAAAGCAATCATGCATATCCTTATCCACCATAGAAATAGAATACATGGCATGTTCTGCTACTATACAAGCTGTTTGGTTAAGAAGGTTATTTCAACATCTAGGAGTTGTCACAAATACCTTGGGTCTAGTGACAATTCATTGTGATTGCATTACTGCATTAGCTTATGCTAAGGATCCTAAGTATTATGGAAGAACCAAACACATAGATTTAAGATATCATTACATCAGAGACATGATTGCACAAAAAAAATTAATCTTGAAACACATCTACAATTGAGATGGTTGCAGACCCCCTAACTAAGCCTATAACTAGAGATGTGTATATGACTCATGTTAGAACTCTAGGGCTTCATAGGTATTGAATATGTGCTAGAGATTGTATGGATTACACAGTCATTTGTATTAGCATTTTTTGGGATATTAATACATGGTTTTAATTGCAATTAAATGTTATATTACTTGATTACCTTGATATTTGAGAAAGCACACACATTATGTATGTCAGCGGGCGTGATTGACTCACTTACACGAGCATTTGCCTTTGGTGCTTGATATGGTGAGCAAACATGAAATACTCTAGCATATAGTATCGCTTTGTTTTTTATACAGAATGAGATCTGACATTTGAGGATCGATAATGGACACAACTCCATGTCCATTATGCCTGTGTTTGTTCATTAGCTGTGTTTGTTCATTAGCTAGATGCGAGATTATAATTTGGCGTCTCTGGAGGGCGAACAAATAGAGAACTGACACTTGTAGAGCGACTAGACTAAGATTTGTACGGTGTCTAAGTATGATGTATGCTCTCATTAGGATCGAGACACTCCACCGTAGCATGTATTTCATACTGCATGTGCTTGGCGACAATTAAGGAGGTTGTCATAAAGTGAATGAATTAATGTTTAAGCTATTCTGGCATATTACTTACGGTCATGAGTGATTCGGCCTTCCAGGACATAATTGGGAAAGCGGTTAATTTTGAACTAAGTGACATGAGAGCGAAAGGAAGACCATTTGGAACATCCCACAATATATTCACTGTCGACAACTTTAGGCGCTAGTTTAGATAGTGACAAAGTGTGAATGTATAGGCAAAAGCTTCGAGGAGTTATGCATGTTCTTATATTATGAGGAATTAGAGATGCTTGAACAAGTGTATCCGAATGGGTCTAGAGTACTTGAGACACCATTTTCAATTTTTTTAAGGTTGATGTCTCTATCCTGGCTCTGTAGAGTTTCTAGTGTAGAGCTCCCAAATTGCAGGTGTGTTCAACGGTCGCACGACCCATTAACCTATATGAATTGATGTTGATGCATATAATAGATTGAGAGATCGTATCCACCACGTGCGAGTGCAAGATGTTAGATATTGGTTGAGTCATGGACGCGAACCGGAGCGCCCATGGTGGGTTGACCCAAAATTAGAGAATGCCCAAAGGAGGATGTCTTTTGGAGGTATCATTTACCAAAAAGCATCTTTCACCCAAAATACATGTCCGTTAAATATTAACATATATGTCCCTATATGATGTGCCTGTTAATGACAACTATTGGTTGCTTATATAAACCCAAGGCAATCCAATAGATGACATCTCTGAAAAATAATTAAACGTTAAAGTCTCCTACTTTGTTTTTCTCTCTCCCAACATAACATTGAAAGGTTTTTGTGCTGTGGAAATTTGGTGTTGATTCCTATTGTATAATAACACTATACTGCTCGAGCAATCGAAGAAAAGACGTTTTCAGATTCTAAAGTACGTGGAACATCTTCAAACGATTTTTAGGATTAAAGCGAACAAGGTATGTCTTTGATCCTGTGTTTCCGCAATATGTATACGATTCCCAACACTCGTAAAAAGATAGTTTTGATAAAAATAGTTGTCCATCTAAAATAAACTAGAATTAATAGACACAATTTATTTTCTTTAAAGGGAAAAAAGTGAACTATAGTTTATTACTGAACAGCAAAGCAACCCTGCAAGTTATGAAGCGCAATCAAGCAATTTCAGATGAGATTAGTCAATTACAGATTTTGTACATGTCTCAGAAAAAAAATAAAATTTCAAGGAGCACCTAACAAGCATGCTAATTGATCTTTGCTTACACCACAGCATAAATGGGTAAACTAATCCTCACAAAAAATGCAGAAATTATACCGAAGTATAACAAAAAATGAAGAAATTTTAACGTAATATAACAAGAAATTATAGTTTCTTCATGCATCAAAAACACATGTACAACTCTGAACCCACACAAAAAATGAAGAGAAAGTCTCTGAAATATTATTCTATTAAAAAGAAAAAAAAAACACATGTCGTTTGTAATCGGCTATACTTAAATCAACTCGATATGCTTGCATTTGTCTACTTAGATTTATATTTGAGACTAACCTTTTTGTAGTCCTGCATGGAGGTTGAACATGAGCCTGAATTTGTTTCTAAGTATTGAGTGAGCGACGGGATCGTGGAAATCATGATAGTTTTGCTTCCCACACCAAGAACTAATGAACTTTATTCTTGGAAGAACCATTTCCACATGATCACCATTACCAGAAAAAGTTGTTATCATTTCATTGATTATCAATCATGCCTCGTCACTCAAGGTTCGAATACCAACTAATGTAATGGTAATAGAAGATACAAAGAAATAAACGTTTCTTTGTGTATTGAAAAACACACGACTTTGAATCCATATAGAAAAAAGAATAAAATTTCTAAATTATTATTAATAGAATTGAAAAATAAATCTCGTTGAACATGGGTCCAATTAATAGAGATACCGAAAACCCTAAATATTCCCGAAAATAGAAACACGTTCCTAGTTTTACGGACGTTACTAAAACAAATAAAAATATGTCGTTTGTAGTTTAGAAAAATTGACATGATTTAGGCAACTTTTATCACTCTAGAATAAAATAGAAGATACTACCACCATAAAAAAAATAAATAACCTTCTAAAATTGTTCTAAATCAGCTTACTCATAATTAGGTTAGCCGAGCAAAGTGCTTTTTTTTTTTTTTCTGTGCAAAGTACTAATAAATGGATTCAAAGTAAAAACTCTACAGTAACATGTATTTATGGATAGATAAATAGTGTGTACATAGTACCTGGGAGACATGATACTCGGGGCCATTAGTCAATGAGAATAAGATGAAACCATTTGAAGGCTCTCTCCATTCTATAGGAAAACAAAATGAAAAAAAAAAGTGAGTACTAAAGGACAGTTGAAAATTACCCTACGGCGATTGTGCCAAGTGCCTGATTAATCTCAGTCAATAGAAAAAGTAGAGCTCACTTATAGATGGCATCTTCCAACAAGGTTTTAGAGCTCCACCATGTTCTTTCCAAGGCCCTTGACTCGCACCAGAAAGTTTGACAATGCTTTGCTTTGAGACCTTGATTACATCATATTGAACACTTGATGTAGCTGGAATTTGGACCTTCGAAATGGGAAATACTATTAGCTAATTCCCATCAAATAGCGAATTCAATACCATTAGCTTACCCCAAACATGCACACATACAACAAAAATATAAATAAAAACTCGTTGATCTTGTGCAAGACACCTGCCTATAGTAAAATGCAGTAGGAGAAAAGTGATATTTTTCCCAAGGACAATGTGTAGATAAAGAGGATGAGAAATTTCCATGCATGCATACAATCAAATAACAAAAATATTCTGCCTCATTTCAAGGCTGAGCTTTTACCCAAACCCAACCGGTTTGGGAAAGCAACAGTAATAGTGTAATACTCAAAATCGGGCGGGTAGGAAGTACTTCTCAAATTCAGTCAATTTTAAAAATAATATTTTTGTGAATTTTATAAAACGTGATTTGGATAGATATCTTCAATAAAAATTTCAATTACATAGACGTTTTTAACATTTGCAGCACTCCCAGACTTCCCTTTTCTTCTCTTTTCTTTCCTTCCCTCTTATTTCCCCCCTTTATTTCCTCAGCAATCCCTAATCCAACTATCCACCACCATCAACCACTAACGTCCATAAGCAACCTCCAGTGACCACCAGCAACCTCCGGCGACCACCTCTACCTTCTCCCCAAATTCCTAACTCCCCAAACCCCACCCACAACCATTCGAAATCACCACCACCACCATCCGAAACCCACATCAGCAAAACCCACCATCACTACTCCCCATCCCCCTAATCAGTTGAGAACCAGACGAGGGCAGAAGAACACGCCACCGGAGCATGCCTCCACTACTATCCTCCTCCACCGAATCACCACCGCCATTGAAGCCACTAGAGTACCACCACCAATAAACCCATCCCCGTTGCTCTGAAAACCCCAAATCCAGCGATTCAGAATCATTTTGAACGATATTTGTCTTTCTCTATCTCTATATTATATCTCCCACAATTTTCGAACATCGTCTTCGCTCCATTTGAGAATTGTCACCGTTGATTATTTACCCAAATCAAAGCGGTTCTCACGCAAATTAACTGTATTTGCGACGACCACGTTGACATCGCAAAGCCAAGATATTATTTTTTGACTAAGATTCCTCCCAATGATCGAATTCCAGCTACCACAATCATGGGTTTTTTTAGGTTCTAGCAAAATAATTTTATCTATTCTTTAGCTTATTTTCATGTTAATTCAAGGGTTTAAGTTACATCCACAGCTCTTTTGGCCTTTTTCCTTAATTCACACATAGTCATTGAAAAGAGTAAATATTAGAGATACGTTCTTTTAAAAATTAGGATACCCACTTCAGATTGCGTACAGAACATAAAGATTAAAGACTATGATTTAACCCGGTCCTAATTCGATTAATTATGTGCTAATGTTATTATTCTAGCTGATGTTGTTGATAAGCATCATTTGGTGTCACGCATTTCTACTGTGATTTTGTGAATAAAGATTGGTTTGTCCCTCTAAATTTATATTGTGTACATACCCTACCAAAAGTATCATCTTTTTGTGTGAAGATGAATCTCTGTTGGTGCCATTTAGTGAGTCGAAATAAAAATTTATTGTTTAATCTATGAATTACAAACACTAATAAGAGATACGGATAGTATGCAATACAATAGAACTTCACAAACGATGACTCGCCGATGCATATATTTGGCCGGTTAAACATGTAGATTAGGCTTAACTACTAAACATGAATATTTGGGACGCTTTTTTGGTTTTGTTATTAAACATGTATTTTTGGTTTTCTTAATGGGTTATGTTTGAACTTTAAAGTTGAAACTTTGAACATGATCTATAGATTATGGTTTATCAATTCTTTGTTGAGGATCAGTTATATACTATAGAATTGTATTTTTTCTATACATCATTGTTAGCAACATAAATAGTTTAGTTGAGCTGTTAGCGATATACAAAATTAAGGAAGTTGTAGATTATAGATGGCTTATTAACAGGTAGTCTCTCTGACTCTGTCTCTCTCTCTCACACACATGCAATTTATCTGTCTCACGACTTATTAAACAGCTAACATATTTAAGTCTATTTTTCGACTTAAAAAGGACCAAACATTAGTTTTGGGCCTAGAAATCATATATACTGTAATGTGTCCATATGTAAGCTCCATTTGTGAAGCATATGTACTCTAACTGTGTCCATATCTATCCCTAGGTACTTGTTATTTCAATGCTTATTTGACAATGCGTATTGTTTGGAACGACAGGAAATTAAGTTACTATATTATTGTATTGGGGCGAGGAAATGCAATATGGATCGGAGGGGTTATGTTATGATTCCCCTCCTAAAGGAGAAATTGTTATAAATAGGCGCAAAAAACTCTTGGTGTTGTTGAGTAAAATTTACTTTGTAATGGGGTTAGACAAGTGGCATCACAAGTTGAGATTGATACGTAGATACTTCGTAACACTTGGACCAAACACAAGTATATATGTCAAACTAAAAATTGGGAACATTGAACTTGTGGGTGCTATGTTTTATGTGGTAGTCGACAACCACATCAAGCCTAGTATTGTTTTGTATGTGGAGACGAAGGACATCAATGCATTTGTAGGCAGGAGTCAAACCAGGGGGGTGCCTAACCACCAATAGAATGTCTTATACTGATTTGCTAAGACAAGAGACAGGTTCCCCGATAATTCCTACTTCCAGAGTGATAGGTGAATGTTTACCCCTGTGGGGATGTAGTTAATGGAAGAGTATTGCCAGTATAACTCTACCCACCCACATTATAGGCCCTAGTACCTATGGTGGATATTCTACCCCAATGAGTCAAAATTTTCAAATGGGTGAGGAGGGAATTGATTTGGGTAAAGTAGATGATGTGCACCAATCACTTATGCAACAAAGCCCAATCTGGGAATATAAAGAAATGTGCGCGAATGATACAAAGATGTCTTAAATGAAGAAGAAGAAGAGTATGAAAAATTACTGCTTCATGACTCGAATGATGATGATGGATTTAGTGAACCCAATAAGGCTGGTGACGAGGTTCATATGCATGAGCCTTACTCCCTTGTCTTCTCAAACATTGAATTTGGTGATTATTCTGAAGCCAATAGATTAGCATTGTTTACTAAATTGAATTTGTGGGATCTGACAAAGATGGAGTTGGTGAAAGGTATGGTTTTCAAGGATAAAGTTGCATTGTTTTGAGCAGTACAATGGTATTTTATCAAGATGAATCAGGATTATGTGGTGGTGGATGCCAAGACAACAATTTGGGTCCTATAGTGCAAGATGTATATGCAGTCTAACTAGAAGTGGAAACTACGTGCTTGTTTTAGGAGAAAACCAAATATTTTTAGAACACGAAATATGATGGACCTCATACATATTTATACCCTCAAATGAGTCGTGACCACAAGAAGCTTGATTTGAACTTTATATCTCATATTATACAGGGTCTTGTTCGTGATACCCTGTAATTGAAAATGTCAACTATTCAAAAACATATAAAGGATAAGTTTGAGTATTATATCTCCTATAAGAACGCCTAGATTGCAAGGAACAAGGCCATTGTCATGATTTTTTATGATTTGGACTCGTCGTATGACATGTTGCCAAAATCTATGGGCGTCATAAATAAGTATAACCCTGACTTGATTGTGAAGTGGTGATATGTATTTGAATCTGATGAGCAAAATGTGTTTTCCAGAGTATTCTGGGCATTCAAAGTGAGCATTGATGGGTTTACACGTTGCCAACCCGTTATCAGTATTGATGGGATCTTCCTCCATGGCAAGTATAAGGGGATGCTTTTACTTGTGACGGTACTTGATGCTAATAAGCAACTAAACCCCATTGCATTTGTTATCGTCAAAGAGGAGAATCATGGTAGTTGGGCTTTCTTCCTATATTACATTAGGCGATTTGTCGCGAGGTTCAGGAAGGGATATGTTTGATTTTCAATATGCACAAGGGAATAATTTTGGTGGTAAATATGGAAGATTCTGGTTGGTATCCGCTACGTGCTTATCATCGCTTTTGTCGTAGGCGCGTGTGCCGTAACTTTAACTCCAAGTTCAAGGATGCCCACTTGTGCAATCTAATGTGGAGAGATGGTAAAAAGCGACAAGTACAAAAGTTTGAGTCGATGATGAAGCAAATAAGTGCTGCACATGAAGGGGCAAGTGGGTACTTGAATAGGATACCAGTGCAGCAATGAACAGTAGCCTATGATAGTGGATGGCGATATGACATAAAGACGACCAACATTTCTGTGGTTTTTAATAATATTCTTCAAGGTGTAAGGTTTTTGCCCATTAACGCTTGTGTGCAATCGATCTTTTATTGGGTGACTAAGTATCATTATGGACGTCGAGATGAGACGGAAAAATGTAAAAAAAATGTTTTGGGTGCTAATTTGGTGACGGGAGGTGGTAATAAGCAAGTTGTTTGTCTTGCTGATCATTCATCCACATGTGAAAAATGGACAATATATAGAATTCCTTGCTCGCATGTGTTGGTTGTATGCTCTTTCTCCCAAGTTGGTTTTCAAGATTTTATAAATCCCGATCACAACATCAATTATTTAGAGAACACATGGGCGCACAAAATGTTTCCTCTTGAGTATGAAGGTTATTGGGATAATCCTGAATGTCCCAAATTAGTCCTTGATCGTGACCAACGATGAGACTTGATTGGTCGTCCAAAGACCTGCGCATATGCAACGAGATGAACTTCCCACCTGAGGATCATAATCATATACATTGCTGGTTGTACGGCAAAGTGGGTCACAATCATCAAAAGTGTCCATTCACAAACAACTGAGCTTCATCATCCCTTCACTAAAATTATGTAGATTTGTATTTTTTTTAACTTCTACTATGTTGTAGTGAAGTTTGAAGCGGAACTTTTAAATGTGTGATATGTCGTAAACGGTTTTAGGTAACGTTTTAAATATTATTTGTTGTAATATTAATTGTGTGATATCTCGTATGTTCTTTCAACCTCTTTGTAATTTTAAATTTGGGCTTTATTAAAACCTTATTTACTATATGAATCTATTGTTTGGATTATATCTTATATACTATGTTGACATATTAATTTGTTATTGATAGTATTTTACTTTATTTTTGCAAATTTTATTTCTAGCCATGGAGACTGATGATAGAAGTTATTACATCCTGTTTTAGATGACCATGCAGTGTTGTCATTGTAGGCAGAGCATAATTTTGAGGATATATGGTAAGGCGTAGATCCTCCCCCGGGTAGTGCAGACGTAGTGATTGTACCTTTCGATAGCTACATGTCATTGATGAGTGAGTCCTCTGGCATTTGCTTACAATGGGGTTTTACAGGGTTCACAAGGTTACATCGAAGTGACTGGATTGGCATCTCATCATAGTCCTATTTGAGAGGTGGTGTATTGAGGCGCTCAAGTTCCACTTCCCTATGAGGCCACTATCACATTGCAGGATGCTGCACTACTAATTGATCTGCCGATTGATGGTATGACAGTGTGTGACAGGGATAGCTACCCGAGGGCACCACTTGGCCAATACTTTGCCAGGAGTTTCTTAGTTTTGCACCTACTGTGGGAGCTATAGACGACTCTCCTTAGACTTAGCGCTTTGTGAGCCCATTTGGATGGAGGAGTCCCCGACGATGCTACTGAGGATTTCATTGCATTTTATGCTAGAGAATACATCATGCTATTGATTGGAGCCTATTTTTTCATAGACAAGTCATCAAGCAAGGTCAAGCTGATGTACTTTCCCTTACTCATTGATCTTACTATTGCCAACCAGTACAGTTGGGGTTGCACGACATTAACCTAGCTATACCGAGACATGTGCGTTGCGACTAGACGTGATGCTAAGGACATAGGAGGCTTGCTTGTTCTGCTTCATGTATACTTCAACCATCATATAGTTTTTTGATGATTTTAGTAAAAATTCATTGTAATGTGATATGTATACTAAAATAATTAATGTTTCTCTTATGTATGTAGTTGTGGGGATGGGAGCGTTAAACACACATCCATCCACAGAGACTGCTCCCACGTGTCCCTTTAGCCCATGGAGCACCTGATGGATGAGAGATACATACAAAGGAGCTTGCACCACATAATGATGTAAATGTTGCACAAGTTGCACCACATGATGTTGCTGCACTTGATGTGTTGCCTGCAGGCCCTCATGGGTGTATGTAAGACAACAAATATTTGAACAATTCATATGCTACTTGTTATTCTTGCTAACTTATTACATTTGCATTTTTTTTATTGTTACAATTGGGATGTGGCATTTTTAGAGCTGCACAACCCTACACATGTTCTGAGACATTGTAGAGATCAGTTTAACCAAATGCGTGATGAACAGGTATAATAACACTTTGGCCTATGGGATCGATTTTTTGTGCATTGTAGTTTATTTTTTTTATGGAGTTGGTTAGTGATTGGTTATTGTAAATTGTAATCAGGTTATTATTTTTTGGATTGTGCATATTTGGAGGAAACTTTGTAGAAATTCTTATAAATAGGTTGTTAGGCTGTTTTTGTTTTGGTTGCGGTTAATTAATGCATTGAATATGTCAGTTGTTTTGGTAAAATTCTAAATTGGTTCAATTTTTATGGGTTCATATTTTTAGGAGAGACTTTATTGAAATTTGTATTGAATATCTCATAACATTCTTATATTGCAGATATATGGTAGCCTTTCACAGCGGATGTGTTGGCTAGCCTACTTGATTACTATGACGAGATGTATGGAGGACACAGTCACCACTCATGTGTTGGGACGAGATGTGGTTGAGTGGCATTTTCCCAACCATTTTCTCAGACATTTTTTGGTTTGACATAGAAGATACCAGCGATGTGTGATTCGGTAGGGAGCTACATGCAACAAACAGGCATGGGTATGACTGAATTACTACTCATCATCACTATATCACCTTGTGGGATCATCGGTGGGACACTATTATCGCAGACATAGTTATCAAATCGTGTATCGGAATGCGTATCATTTTTAAAAAATAGTGTATCGTATCGTGCATCGTATTGTGTATCGTAAGATACGGCATAATTTTAAATAATTAATTGTAAAATATATATGCTTTTGAAAAACAAATCATAGGCTCATAAAAACATAACATTTCATTAATATTCCACTTACTATTCAAGTCACCAATATAAATAACTAATATTAAAAAAATAATAAAGGGTATCAAATTAAATTAATGATACTTATATATACTTAAAAATAAAAAGTTATAATATAGGGGGTATTAAATATAATTCTTCTTTCTTATAACCACAGTCGTGAGTCTACCTAGTACCCACGACTCACGAACGAATACAGAGAGTCAGAGAGAAGAACAAAAGGAGTTCGGTGATCGTGATGCCGATGCCAGTGGAGAGAGAGAGCGAGAGAGAGAGAGAGAGAGAGAGAGAGAGAGAGAGAGAGAGAGAGGGAGAAGAAGAAGAAGAAGACGAACAATGGTACCTAGGGTTTCATCCGAAATTTACAGGTTAGTATTGCTATTTTTTTCAATTTCAAAAATTTATTTGATTTACTTTTGCTTGGGTGTTTTTGCTGATTTGTTGCCTAGTAATTCTTGTCTTTTTCATCTCGGTTGCCTTCTTTTTGGCATTTTCTCTATTATCTAATTTGTGGGCTTCGGTGTCTTCATCTCTGTTGGCTACGGTGGCTTTGATGTCTTCATCTCTCTTGCTTTTGCTTCGGTGTCTTCATCTCTGTTGCGAATCAGGTTGTCAAAAAAAAATAAAAAAAAATTAAACAGCGACTTCGCGTATCGTAAAAATGTATCGTGTATCTGACGATACAATATAAAAACAATGCATAATTACGATCTGTATTCGTTTAGGCCTGTATTGTGACATATCGTACGATACTAACAACTATGATCGTAGGAGAGTCCAACATTGGTCCAATGGATCCCATTGATCTATACATGGAGTGGTACCAACGTTAAGTCATGTCACAACTTGGTAGTGTGATGTCATTTCAAAATCCTTTTTAATATCATTGTAATTTTAAAATGCACAATTGCGCCTATATAAATTATCATGCATAACTGTGTAAATCATTGGAAAAAATGTCTAGGCGCATATCAAATAGGCAATCCAGCCAAACCACTGAAAGTTCTAAATCACGCAATGAACAACATAGTTCATCTTCAACCAACAAACATCAATGCTCAACTAAACGACCAACATTGTGGAACATAATTCCTTCTATTGGATCATATACCGATTCTAATGGTGTAATGTGGTATAGATGAAAGCGTGAGTTCCGCAATGAGCCCATCGACACTTATAACTCATTAGGACATGTTGGACACATAATTGTTGCGCCTACGACCTACAATCTGCCTCTGGGTGCTCATATTGAACCCAAACAAAGATGGAGAGAGTTATATGACAAACGTTATGAGCTTGAAGTATATTGTCGTTGGTATAGATCAGAGGTACCAAAAACACGTTCGACTGATTTAAACCATCCAAGAAACTCAAACAAGCATAACGAGATCATAGCAAGACTTGAACGTGAAAATAATTAGATGCAATGTTGGCTTGATTGTTTGGATGCAATCGAGTATGCAAAAAATTGATCATTTATATCCTGACTATTCCAAGATTAAAATTTTAGAGGATCCGTTACTTATGTTCGATCCTAAAATTTTTGATGTTTCAAATTTAAATGATGATGCGTTAGACACTTTTATTCAGATTTGAGTGCATGCAACAGACACTTATTCAGATAGGGCTTAATCTCTAGAGAATAGAGTCAGACTCTTATTCAAATTATATTCTGGTAGTATCTCTTTTTGAGCATACTTCATTAAGCTCTGTTCGGCACACACTTTCTTGCTCAGGAATGCTTTCCACCAAGCATACTACTTTTGATTATATTTTTTTCATGGTTGGGCTTTTATTCAATTTGCTCAGCTGAAGACCAAAATCTTCTCGGCCTAGCCATAGCTTTGTTCGGTTAAGCCTTTATTTGCTCGAGCAAGCCTTTACTTGCTCAGTTATGACCAAGTCAAATCATTCTAGCATGTGCCATTTGTCACGTGTCTCGATCTAATTATCAAATCATGATCAGACATTCTGAACTCCCTTCACCTCCCATGGTATATTTGCCTAGGAAAAAAGAAGAAATTATAGTAACAATCTCATAAGGGAAGCATTGGAGAGATAAAATTTGAAAAACTAACTTTTTTTTTGCACATTTATATGTACCTCTCCAAGAAGATGTAAAAAGACGGCTTAAATTCAAACTGACCAACAAAATTTTGAAGGAAATTTGAAGATGAGTCATGATGATTAGATTTTCCATGAAACAAAGAAAATACTAATTCCCCACTATTGCAAAGCCTTTGTTTTTCCTTGTTACGATGGCCCCATGATGGTCGACGGGGCATCTTCATCCTGATAGAGATAACTAATCGTGAGGTCGTGCAAAGGGATTGGACTAGTGCGCACCACAATTTTAGGCCCAGGATAAGAGAAGAAAAAAGATTTTAAAAAAGGAAAAATTGGGTAATCACATGAGAAGGAAGCATCTAAAAGAAATTTATGAACAAGAAAAATGTAAAGAAATTATATTTTGCAAGACAATAATGATTGAAACTATAGAAACTCTAGTATGTACTACTGCAATTAATTATAAAAGAATGGAGGACTAGATTTTTGAAATCACTTAATATAATTAGAATGTGTCGTCGTCTATAATAATTAAGAAAAATATTGGAAACAAGAGATGGAAAGTTGGAGAAATAAACTGAAAAAAATTGTCCCATTTTATATTGTCTCCTTTTAATAATTGTACATGAACCTCTCTGGGCAGATGAAGTTCAAACCATAGTTTCCACCTTGATAGAGTAATGCCCTGTTTGGTTTGAAGGAAATTTGGGTGGATGAAAAATGGTGGAAAAAAAGTTTGGGTGGATGGAAAGATTTTCCATTGTTTGGTATTAAAGGAAAGTATGAGAGAAAGAAAAAGTAGAGGGAGAGCATTTCCATGCAACCCATAAATTCCCCCCCCCCCCAAAAGTGGGCGAAAAGCGAGGAGAAATAGTGGGACAATATTCTATATATATACTACACTAAAACACAATTCACTATCTAAGGGTAGTATTGTAAATTGGAAATGCATATTTTTCATTTCCTTTCATTTTTCATTTAATACCAAACAATGAAAAATATATCCCTCCTATTTTCTATCCTTCCTACCAAACAAAAATGAAGGAAATTGCTTTTTTTCTTTCAAGGACGAAAAATTTATTCCTTTCACTTTTTCTTCATTCTTTCTTTCCATCCTTCGTACCAAACGGACCTTAAAAGGCGACATGCGCTCGTTAGCATTGGGTTGGAATCAATCCCTTACTTGGTGGTGTCCACAAATCTTATTTATGTGGACTATATTAATCTAGTAGGAGTAATGCTAGACTCACTAAAAGTAAAAACCAAAAATACAGGTCGAATGTTGTGACAGTTGACATGATAAATAAATCTTAAATATTAAATAAATAAAAGTGGAAGTAAAATACTATTATTACAATGTCATATCATTAAATTCCTAGTTTGATCAGTCTATCATTACTAATCTAGTAATAACCCCTACGTAATAGTGTTTTAAAATCCTCCCCACCTCGACCAGTTGACCCAATAAACCAGACCTTAAACTGTGCAAATCCATCAGTTAGATCGTTCTGGCATCAAAAGCCATCCAAGACTCATTGAACCGGTTGGGTTTTACATAACCTATTCAAATTAGACAGTTATCATCAAACCGACCGGGTTAATAAAAGTCCTATAAAATCAGAAGTTCATTGAAGTTGGGAACTTTTGCCCTAATTCGCAAATCCTCTCTCAAGCTCAACCTCTCACTCATGTCGCTCCCTCTCCCTTTATTTTCTTTGCACTATCTTCTGTATCTCTTTCACCACTCACCTATCATCAGATTTAAGCTTGTAGCAATAGCCATTCAAGCTAGAATTTTGAGAATATATTATGCCCAGTTGACCACTAGAACCATACCTACATGCACATTCTAGTCACTTATATTTACCAAAGATTTTATGCTCTGTTCTTGAGTTTTACCATAGTTTTTTTGGACAATTTTCTAGGGTTCTTCTTGATGGATTGTGTTTCATGCATGAAGGATTTGATGCTAAATAGTGATTTTAGATCTGGGTTTTTGCTATTTAAGTGTTTAGGATAAGTTTCCAATGTTATGGGTTTGTTCCAAATGTTCGGCTTGGGGTTAAAGGTCTTACAATTTAGTTTCTATTGCAAGGTTTGATTCGATTTTTAAATAGTGATAGAATTTGTTTACACCCAAAAAAAACCAAGATCAAAGGGAGACACGTGTAAGGGATCCAAAAAACCATAAAGGAGTTTGTGAGAGTCCATGATTGATAGAATGATTAGTGAAATAGGACTTTTGCAAGCCCAGGAAATTAGAAAATGTGACATCATGAGCCATCAATTGGAGTCGGCTCAACGAACGTTCACGCAATGGCAGAAAAAGATGGCTCAACAATTAAAGGCCATCTTTATAAATAGCGAAGGCTAGGCCACTAAGAAAGGATCCATGATCAAACACACAAACTCTGCACATAATCAACCTACCTTATACTTATTTCTTGCACCCGAGTAATTTTACTTTTCTTATAATCATCACTCTAGTGATCTTTTAATGTTTTCATTTAATGTTAAGTACAATATTCATTTCGTCTTCTAGATTCAAATTTAGTTTATTTGTTGCTTTTCATTCTCGTTGTTTTCTTTATAGTGTAGTCCATTACGCTTTTATTTGAGAAATTATTTAAAGTTGTTAAACCATAAGACATAGAAAAGAACTCAAAGGTAGGCTTACGCCTTGCTACAATCACCTGAACAATCACAATTTTTAGAACCTCATGCCAATTCGAGTAGGTAAGGTTGTAGTGTTTGGATTTTAAGTCCATTCAAAAATTGGCATGCCCAAATTTTGAAAATATACTAAACATATTTTTTGGCACATCTGGTAGGACCCCAAGAAGTAGTATGGTTAATAACTGAGGGAAAGCTAGAGTTGGTTAATCAGAAGTAGCCCCAGTGCACAAGGTTGTTGAAAAAAGCAAGTTTGGCATCCCCAACCTGCAAGAAAAGTTGCCTCCACTCGGAGGGGCAATAAAATTACAAATCTAACTCAAAGCTGGAGGCATCAATCATGGCTTTGTCACATGAAGTCTCTCAACAAGTCTTCGTGTTTATTAAAAACCTGAGGGATTTGATCAAAGCGGGATTTGATTAAGAGGAATTTGACCACAGCAGACAAGCATTGGAGCGACTTATTGATAGTTTGAACCATATAGGGGGGGTGCAAGACAACCATTGTTTCCCCCTATATAGACAGTTCCAGTAGAAACACCACAACTAGTGCTTCCCCCGTATATGCCACCACAGAGGGTGTCGTAGGCCGGAAATGGCCATAGGCAGAACAATAACCCTCTTTTTTAGGTGGAAGTGGCTCCTAATCCCGAGCTTGGGGGGCAAAGGAGGCAACTACCAATTGTTCTTCCAGTGGTACCCCAAGTGGTCATGAACAAAGACCAACTGGATGAGATCATCCAGGAACATGTTGGCCCCGCTATGAGGTGGGTAACTAGTGTTCTCTTTGTTTTCAAGAAAAAATGAGGCGGGTAACCTTGTGGTGAAGGAGGAAAATGAGTGCCTCTTGCAGGCCAAGTGCATCCAGGTGGGGCACGATATGTTGAATGAGCGTTCAAAGTCGTGCCAGTTAATAAGAAGACCAATAAGATCAGGGTTTGTTGTGACTACTGCAACCTACACTTTGCAACCCCCAAAGATGATTATGATATACCATTGGCCAATCAAACCATAGATGTGGCAGCTATGAATGTGAGCATGTCATTCATGGATGACAATGCAGGCTACCATCGGATCTTCATTGTAAAGGAGGACTAGTATAAAACTACTTTATGATGTCTTGGGTCGATTGGGACGTTTGAATGGAGCGTTATACTGCGTGGACTGAAGAATGCAGGGGCCACATATCAGAGAACCATGAACACTATCTTCCATGACATGATTAGTAAGAACGTCGAGGTGTACATTGAAGACATCATATTTAAGACTCAAGACATAGAGAAACCCCTTAGAGATCTAAGGTCAATCTTTTAGGGGATACATGTTCACTAACTAAAGATGAACCCACTGAAGTATGCATTCAGAGTTACAACTAGGAATTTCCCGGGGTTTCTAGTTCATAAGATGGGAATTGAGGTTAACAAAAACAAGGTGAAGGCTATCATAGAGGCTATGCCCCCAAAGACCAAGAAGGAGCTTCAATGTTTGATTTGGTCAAGTTAATTTCCTTTGTTGATTCATTGCCAACTATGCAATGAAAGTGTAGGCATTCTTGCCACTCTTGAAGCTAAAAGATGTAAAAGACTTCAGATGGGAAGCGCAAAACCAGGAAGCTTTCTGCCAGATCAAGAAGTATTTGGCGAACATGCCAGTTCTCATGCCACCTATTGGGTGTTTGCTAGCTCAAAATAATAATACAGGCAAGGAACAAATCGTTTATTATTTAAATAAATTTTGAATCCAGTCAAGCAACGGTATAAGCTGATCGAGAAACTTTGTTTAACATTGTACTTTATATCACAAAAGTTGAGAATTTATATGATTTCAGTTTTTGTTGTGTGTTGTTGCGCAAACTGATGTGATTAAATACATGCTAACCAAGCCAATTATAAGAGGTGAAATCGGCAAGTGAGTCTTGGTCTTGATGGAATTCTCACTTCAATACTTGTTGTAGCCTGTGGTGAAAGGCCAAGCATTAGCCGACTCCTTCACAGACCATCCTTGTGTGGAAGTAGAGCAAGATACAAGGGAATCAGTTGGCTTGCCAGGTATACCCGTTAACACCATGAAAATTAAGGTTCGGCGAATTAGGAATGCACGGATCCATAAGGGCTGGGGTAATCATAGAATCGCCCTAGGGCTACGAAACCAGACTGTTATTTAAACTAGAGTTTGAAGGCACTAATAATCAGGCCGAATACGAGGTATTGATCATCAGGTTCGAGGTTTTGTTGGGAATGAGGGCTTTAACGGTCGAGGTTACCGATGACTCCCAACTAGTTATTAACCAAATTACGGGCAGCTTCCAATGCAAAAGATGAGAATTATGCCCATTCCAGTCCATTCCAATTTTGTTGTTGGCAATTTTGATGATGTGACATTGCAAGCGGTCCCAAAGGAAATGAACAACTCAGTTAACAACTTGGTTCAATTGGGGTCAGGTTTGAGGATTCTTGAAGGTATGAAATTACAACTAATTAGAGTTCAAAGGAGAGTCTTATGGTCCACAAAAGCCAAAGAGATGAACTTTGAGGAGTTATTAGTGAAAGTGGAAGAGGAAGATTGGAGGTTCAACATTAGGTAGTTTCTAAGATATCCAAATGGGGGTGTAAAGTAGGCCATTAGAAGATAGGCCACTAATTATATACTCATGGATGAGGAATTTTACAAGAAAAGAATGCACGTTGACTTATTGTTAAGATGCATCAACAAAGAAGAGGCCATTTTTGTAATGGCTGATAGCTAGGAAGGCATATGTTGCGCACATCAGGTTGACATCAAGATGTGGTGACTAATCAGAAGATATGAGTATTCTTGGCCAAGTGTCTTGAAGGACTACATTGAATATGCAAGGGGTTGTTAAGCATGCCAGTGCCATAGGCCTTTCCAAAGGAAGCCGACAATAGAAATGTAGTCTATAATAAAGCAATGGGCATTTAGAGCATGAACCATGGATTTAATAGGGAATATATTTCATCCATCCACAAGACAACATTCTTTTATCATCTTGGCCACCAACTACTATACAAAGTCAATAGAGGCTATTCTAATGAGAATGGTTAATCAAATCGATATCATATTAATGATAAAGGAGAACATAGTGCACCAATTTGGGCTTCACCAGCACATAGTGGTTGATCAAGGAATAGTGTTTGTAGGAAGCAAAGGCAAGGAATTTGTAGAGGAGTATAGTTTTGCCGTGCTTCACTCAACGCCATACTACGCATAATGGAATGGCTAAACAAAGTCTACCAACAAGGTGATGAAGGGAATGATGACAAAGATGGTAAAAGATAACCTAAAGGGATGACATAATAAACTATCGAAAGCACTATGGGCATATAGAATGTCCAAATGGTCCAACACTAGAATTACACCATTCAAGCTAACATATGAGGATGACGGGGTTCTACCTATAGAGATTATTGTAAATTCGTTGTCAGTGTCTTTTCGGCATAAGTTAAGACCAACTAAATACAAGAAGCCATGACAATCGAGCTTGAAGATTTGGACGAAGTGTTGTATGCTTTGGATTGTATCAAGGTGCAAAAAGCTAAGAGTTGCTAGGGAGTAAAATAGAAGGGTCAAAAGTAGGACGTTCGTCATTGACGACTTAGTCTGGAAAGTAAGGTTGCCTTTTGAGAAAGACCATTTGAAGGTCTTAAAGTCAAGAAGGGTGGCATTTACCACCTAAGAGACTTGGATGTAGAATGTCATCATTGTTCCACGAATGGGTAGTTCTTAAAGGCCTACAGACTGATAGTGTGGGAGGCTATGGAGTGCGAGTGAGACTTTTAAAATAAGAATTCACAGTCGGCGACCTAGGGTAGGCCGATGGCCAATATGGAAATCGTTCTACCATTTAACAATTTGTAAGAAATGCAATGAAAAAGATGGAAAGGAACAAATAACAATGTAAATTTTATTCAAGAGACAAAGAAAGGAGCAGAAGAGAAGGAAAAAGCTTTGTTGCAAGAGGCAGAGTATAGACCTCTCACACGAGCATCTCCTAGTCAGAGAGTCCTCGAATTTGCAAACCTTCCTTTGTCTCTACTTCCTTTTTCCAAAAGGGTGTCAAGGGAAGTCATCCTAAGGCCAACCTAATATCAAAGGAATAAGACAGAACATGGTTGCCAAATGCTCCAAAAGCCAGATGTGGTATCTTCTTCTAACTTGAACAATTGCATGTTGGCAACCCCCAAGACAAGGATCTACAAAATGACCCAATGATGGAGACGAAAAGAGGTATTCATCCGAAGGAAGAACATGAAGTACATTGGTAAAGCCAACTACGGACATGAAAGAGAAAATACAGAGTAAAGGCTTTGGTGAAGACTGAAGGAAGAAAGAGGTTGGGGACTAACAAAGTCATCTTTTAGTTTGGTTTGCTCTGAAATGCCTAAGTGCTTCATGGGTATTTATAGGCCACAAGAAAGTTAAATGCTTTAATTAATGGCCACACCTCAGACACAACCAACATTTATGGTAGTTTAATGAAAGGAGAATGAAGTGCCACTCTTAATGATAATCAAAGTGTCTAAATGCATGCACGCAGATCAAACAATAGAAACATGATGTAAGTGACAATTAATGCCATTTAATTCATAGTTATGTTAACCGTTACAAGAGAAGTGACAAGATAGATATAAGTAAAGAAGTATGGGGCAAAAAAGTTTATCATTATTTTTCATTTATCATTTCTCTTGGAACTGTACAAGATTGAAAAAATAAACTTCTAATTGGTACAATGACCTATTTATGACTTATAATTCAGTCGAAGTTGACTTAGTAGGGGCCAAGCCTGCATCAGCAAAGGCTGCACCATTTATCGCAGCGACCTTAAGTTCTTCTAAATGCTCTTGATAGGACATTGATTCCTCCAAAAGCGCTACATGCTAAGCCTCTAGCTCGACGATCTGACATTCTATCTCGCCCAAGTTTTGAGGAAGTGAGTCAAAGTGACTTGAACAGTTGGAGCAGGTTTGGATGTGTTGGTGCAAATTGACTAGCTACTCTCGTTCATTATGGATGATGGCAAGATAATCTTGACGCTTCTGATACAGTGGCCCTACTTCCTGAAGGAGGGCCAAAAGTGCATTAACTAGACCGACCAACGCTTGATGGATTTCTTCAATAAGGAAGGGAGAAATGGCAAGTGCCTTGATCTAGTGAAGTTGCTGCTCAAGAAGGTTTACCTTATCCACCAGAACAGCGGGGTGGCCAGCAAGGATCATAATTGTTGTCTCGTGATGGTTTTTGAACTTGCGGTTTAGAATTAGCCTTGATTGCTGAATAGAGATGGCACCAAAGGAAAGGCGAGCCTTCAAAGAAGCTAGGATGAAAAACAATTCGGCTTAATACGAAGGAAAAATGACTAAGTATGGAGTAGAGGCCTGAGTTGGGGCCACTACTTGTACAATCTTAGCGGTTGGAGGATACCATGGCCTGCTAGGTAGTCAAGAGTTTCTTGCCAACGGGTTAGACCTTATTCATTTTTAGGGTCCACAACTTCAATATTATTAGCCACATCAGTGGCCATGTCATCGAAAGAAGGTGCCGATGAAACTAAACCAACAATGGCCATAGAAGTGGAATGGTTACCGATCTGAGGGGCTCAAGGTTGTCGAAGATCGCATCTTGAGAGGGCCTTGTGTTGATAGTTATGGATGAAGGAATGTTATCCCGATAACGAACATGGTGCACAAGGGGAACATCATCCTCAACGTCCTATCCCTCATCAACTTGGGCATGAGAGATTGATATGGAAGGAGTTGTGAAAGAATGTCACTGCTTGTCCTTGCGACGAGGCCGTGTTGGAGAAGATGGAATAATCAAGGAAACTAGGTCCGTAGAGGTCAAAAGATCAAGGCTAACTTCTTGAGGAAGAACAATAGCAGGAGGGGAAGTCCTGACCAGGTTGGCCATAGGGGATGACTGAACTCATGATGAAAAGTTCACATGATTAAGAATAGTGACCATGTTACGATCAAATTGCTGAGAAATGTATCGTTTCCACCAAGCCTTAGCAATCTTCAAAACATCGAATGACTCGGTGAAATAGGTCATTTGAAAGGAGTGTGCAAGAAAGAGAGTAGCGATAGCTGACTTCTCGAACATTCACACCGGTCACATTAGGTTGATTGATATAGTCAATATTGAGAGTGCAGGCAAAAGAATAAGGAATTCAGTTCACTAGGCTGAATTGGCGGGCGACCTGCTTAGGCATATAAACCTCGACGCTGCAATGAGCATTGGTGCCATGAGCCTGCCCTAGGCCATAATGCAAGTCTCGGGGGTAGAGATTTGAAATCGGGCATCCTCATGAGAAGTAGCAGTGTCAACAAGGGCATACCCAAGCCTATACAAGTACCATTCTAGATCCTAGTTTTGGGTAAACGACATCCAAACATACTGTTTGCAAATAACAAAAATAGTCAACAAAGGGATATTCTCTAAAAAGATCATGGAAAATATGCGGCTGTAAGAAAAAGAGGCATTAACGGCAGGAGCGATTGAGAGCTCGGGAAAATAAGCAGGAAGCTACAATTGAAGCACCTAGACCTGAACCCTTCTACATCTTCGATGCCACCATCTCCTACATCCCGCGATAAAGGAAGGCAAGCACGACAAGAGCAAGAGTGTAGGAAGCTCTCACGGCCAACAAAATATACTTCTTGGTCACTTCATCTTACAAAGAACTGGTTAAGAATGTAAAGTAGGAACAAAATTTGTTCTTGATCCAACACTAGAGAGCCATCATGGTTGCGATAGGCCGCGATGAAAAGAGAATAGGCAGTGATTTGCTTGTTCTGCTCATCAAGCAGAAATGAATAACTCAATTCAATATGTGTAAGTAGAGTGTTAGCCTTAACCCCGAACGAAAGAAGGCCAAGAAGAGCAAACATATCATAGACTATGGGGACCATCATGTCAAAACGAAAGTGAAAGACATTGTTCGTCAAGTACCAAAATAGGAGAGTGGCACTGAGTAGCGGTATATCAATAGGCATCGTGATAATGCTAAGTTCTATGCCATCATAAATGCCAAGATGATGCCATAGAGTACCCTTGGCTACCTTAACATAAGCAACCCATGATATCCAATAAGGGGAGAGGGCCTTCTATGCGTGAACAGGGGTACCACTGAGCCAGTTTGTCCATTGGAGAAGCTCATGAAAGTTGAAAGTCCGAGACAAACTAGAGTCAGGGTATATACACCGAACCTTGTCTAGAGGCTTTTCTTTGAAGGCTGGCCTAAGGGCCGTCTCTAATGAAGAAGAATCAGAGAGTAGGATAAAAGTGCAAATAGTGAATTGAGTACTTTGCACTTGCAAAAGAGCCGCTTCAAGAGTAACAGTAAGAGGAAACTCCATTGAAAAAGACGAAGAGTAGGTGAAAATAATGACAAAGCAACAAGTTGGGTATGTATCACGTGCCATTTGTTTCTTATAGATCTGAAAAGAAAAAGGATAGACCGAAAAACTACAAGTGGAACTTTAGCCGCAATCCCGCAGTTTCACGGCCAATGGTGGTATGAAAGCCAAGTAGGGTAAGTGTATTGGCAAAAGTTTAAATTCAAAGAGCCAAAATGATGCCCCAAATATCGAGTAATCAGTTGTATCATTTTTTTTTTTGGGGGGGGGCAATATTTACACCAAAAAATGGCAAGATCAAAGGGTGACACATGGAAGGGATCCAATGGTCATAAAGGAGTCTGTGAGAATCTACGATTGACAAAATAGTTAGAGAAATAGGACTATTAGAGGCCTAGAAAATGTGACATCATAAACTGCTAGTTAGAGTCGATTCAGCGCATGTCCATGTATTTCGAGGGACAAGGTAATGATTACAGTAATGGCTGAAAAAGATGGTTCGACGGTTGAAGGTCATCTCCATAAATAGTAGAGGCTAGGCTACTGAGGAAAGACCCACAATCAAACACACAAACTCTACACAGAGCCAGCCTATCTTATACTTATTTCTTGCTCCTGAGCAATTTTACTTTTCTTGTAACCATCACTCCGATGATCGTTTACTGCTTTCATTTAATGTTCAGTACAATATTCATTTCATCTTTCATCTTTCAGATTCAGATTCATATTTAGTTTACTTGCTGCTTTTTATTCTCATTGTTCTCTTTACATTATAGTTTATTACGCTTTTATTTAGAAAATTATTTAAAGTCCTTGAACCATAAGGCACTAGGGAAATTCCCACTCTACGAGGAGTTTTTGAGGAGATAAAGCCCCAAAAGAACTTAGAGAGTCTTACGCCTCGCTACAATCTCTTGAATATTCTCAATTTTAAAACCTCACGCCGGTTCGAGTAATCGTTTAGACTTTGGCACACCCGCAATCCAAAAATATGTCAAACAAAAATAAATCAAGTGAATTGAGAAATGGGTTGTGTTCAAAACTGGTTTTGATAGGAAATTCTTGTCTTCCTAGTGTGGATTGTTGAAATTTTTAGAGAATTCAAACCCATTTATGACTGGTAAATTTGAGGGGATTAAAGACATTAGTAAATTTTGATGTATAATCACTAGTATACATCATGTTTGCTTCTTTCAATGGTTAATTTCGCAGAACAAGAAAACATGTGAAAATTGTTTTGTTGCATCATCAATCACAACGAAGACCAGAGAGTCGCTGGGATTTGGCACAGAAGCCTTGACCTTAAGACCAGTGATCAACGAAGGTATTTGTGTTTCAATTATCTGGTTTTATAAACACGCTGTTGTTGTGTTTTTCGTTGTTTGTTTGGATTGAAAGTGGCTTGCTTAGTAAGCACATACCCTTTTTTTGTTAGTCTTATTTTCATGTACATTGCTTATAAGAGTTTGAATTTGGGAGAGTATGAAACTTGTGGAATGTTCTTGATTGGATTTATATCATAATTAGAATCTTGAACATTGCTTACAAGAGTTTGAATTTGGGAGAGTACAACTTTCGTGGAGTATTCTTAATTGGATTGATATCATATTTAGAATCTTGAACATTGCTTACTGGAGTTTGAATTTGAAAGAGTACGAATCTCGTGGAGTAATCTTTTTCATGTGCATTGCTCACAAGAGTTTGAATAAGAGTACGAATAGTATTCTTGATTGGATTGATATCATATTAGAATCTTGTGACTTTAATAGATGTATTTTTCATTACTTAGAGATGTTGAAAATTGGATATAAGGTACATGTTTTATAATTTTTAGATTTTTGTTTGATCTAATATACATTAAACATGTTATTTTTTTTATAATAGTAAACTATACATATGACCCTCAAACTATGATCTTTGTGTCAATTAAGTCTCTATAGTTTTTTTGGTCAATTGAGCCCATGAACTTTTTAATTATGTCAATTGAGCCCTTATGTCTGCATCCGTTAGAGTGTGTCACTCACATGACTGTATGATACAAAAAGACAATAGGGCTTAATTGATATAACTAAAAAGTTCAGGGACTTAATTAACAAAAAAAAAAGTTTAAGGGGTTTAATTGACACAAGATTTTTCTTTCATACCAAATATGATGTTTTATCTATTCCTCCAATTTTTTATACTTCCAAACTTTCCATCGTTTCATTTTTTCATCATAACAAACAAATTGTAGGCTTCAGATATTCATTGAAAAACATCTAAGGCATTATATATCATAGTTTTTAAACCCAGCCTAGACATCAATCTGGCAAAGAAATCGAGTCAATAGGCTAGTGGTTCAACCATTGGGTCACTAATCAAACCAGTTATATACCTAAAACTAAAAAATATTGATAAGTATAAAACGAGTAAATTATACATATGACCCTTAAACTATGACTCTTATGTCAATTAAATTCATAAAATTTTTTTGTCAATTAAGCTCCAGAACTTTTTATTTGTGCCAATTGAGCCCTTTTGTCTGCCTCTGTTAGAGTGTGTCATTCATGTGACTATATGACACAAAAAGGAAAAAGGGTTCAATTGACATAATTAAAGAATTTGGGGCTCAATTGACACCAAAAAAAAAAAAGTTTAAGGGGTTTACTTGACACAAGGGTCGTTGCTTAAGGGTCATATGTGCAGTTTACTCCAACCATTTGTGTCATGTGAGTGTCACACTTCGCCACTTTTCATTAGAAAATCTAATGAAAGTAGACATAAGGGCTCAAAATTATATATTAGAGAATTTAGGGGCTCAATTGACACAAAATAATTTAAGAACTTAATTGACACAACAATCATAATTTAATGATCATATGTATAATTTACTCTTTTTATACTTATCAATATGTTTTATTTTTAGTTATTTAACCTTTCCGATTAGTGGCGCAAGGGTTGAACTACTAACCTATTGACCAAGCCTCTTTGCCAAGTTGATATCCGGGCTAGGTTTAAAAATTGTGCTATGTAATGCCTTAGATGCTTTTCAATGAATCTTTGAAACTTATAATTTGTTTGGTACGACGAAAAAATAGAACGATGAAAAGTTTGGAAGTATAGAAAGTTGGAGGAATAGATAAAACATCATATTTAGTAAGGAAGGAAAATAGAAAGGATAAAAAATAGATGAATTAACTTTCCTTCCACCAAAATCAATCCCTTCAAAATTGGAAAAAAAAAATGGATAAAAAGTTAATTATGTGTGTTGAATCGTATTCTATTTACTCATATATTCTTTAATATATGGATATATCATATTTATTTATTACATATTATGCATACATTAATATTATACAAATATAATGGTAAAATACGTATTTATATTTTTTCCTTTTTTCCACTCTTTTATCCTATCAAACATAAAAAAAAAAAAAAATCAATTATTTCTACTTTTCATCAATCCTACCAAAAACAAAGAAGTGAAGGAAAGACTTGTACCCTGAAATATAGAAAATATATCACTTCCAATTTTTGTCTTTCCATTTTTTTCATCCATCTTACTAAACACACCATAAAATCCATTGGCAATGCCCGGTCATGTCCTAAGAGGTGCCTATTAAAATAATAATGAACCAATTGAAGTGCGGCTTACCTGACAAAAAAAATCAAACAAGTGCAGCTATCGTAGTTACGAGCCGGCCATATGCTTGGGTCAATAAATGGTACAGGTAGAAGGTGATGAAAAATGAGCAAACAAAAATTTTTGAACGCCATCTATTTCTAAACACGAGTAGTAATTGACGAGTTTAGACTCAACCAAGGTTTGGGTCCAGTTTATGGATTGAATCCAAATTATCAGAAGGTAAATCAAAATTAGCTCATGATTTCGGGCTAGTCCAAAACTCAAGAGTCTAAGAAGAGTCAACGCACGTGAGAGAGTAATCATCGGGATAGCCATGACTCCAAGATAATGTCTATCCTTAATTATAGCAATCCACCCCAATAAACTAGTACCTTAACCTTCACGATACCGCCTCAACTAGGGTTTTGTACCTATAAATTGTAAACCTCAAACACATGAGGTTGATCTCACATACCTCACCTTGAATGTGCTATTACTCTCTCTCTCTCTCCCCTACTCATTAATAGAGTTTTCCTGTCATCGTTGTCGCCTTCAGTGGTTAGGTCTCGAAACACAATCACTAAATCTTTGTCTTTTATTATTGACTGATTCATTAATTGATTTGCATCACACACTCTACTGATTTGATCGTACATGAAGAGGTTAAACCTTATGATTACACATGGTATGACATTAAATGTGCTTACGTGGTGTTGACAAGACAAGACACGTGATGAAGAATCCTCTATTAAGTCATTTAGCCGAGCCGTGCTGATCAATAGGTTCGACAAAGAAAGAAAGAAAGAGTTCGGTTCTCTTTATGACCGAGCTCATCAATCTGTTTAGCTAAGCAAGAAAAGAGCTTGGCTTGTACCAAGCCGAGTCCGTTAAAGTGTTTGGCAAGGCGATTGGAGAGATCGGTTTGTGCCAAACCAAGTCCTTTAATTTGTTCGGCAAACATCGAGTGTGCTTGGCATTCAATATGTCCGAGCTGTTTCAAATGATAAACAGAAAGATAAAGATTCGCTTATAACTTAGGCAATCAAATAAACGAATCAGCAAAATTGAAGATATCATAAGGAAATATTAGAGAAATATCAGCAACTTCCCAAACTGAATCATTGAATTGAAGGAAGGTGTGCTCCCTTGAATCAAAATTGACGAAAACCCTAAGGGGACAAGGATCTATAAAAAGCAGAAAAGGTCAAGGTGAAAGGTATGCTGAACTCTCCTGGTCTTCTACCAATTATTCTGTTCCTTTCTTGACTTAAACATTGGAGTGCCTTCAATCGAAGCACTTTGATCTTAGGAAGTTTTTTCATTTTGCAGAACAGGAAGATTGGGAGATCCAAGTTCAGAAATATTCTTTACTAGAAGTATCAAATCCAACCCTTAGTGAGAGGTATAATCAATTTTTACCTTTTACATTTTGGCGCCATTTGTGGAAAAATTTTCATCTTTCACAACAAAAAGCTATAATTTCGAAACTCAAAAACGTAATTGGATCACCTAGAGGCAGTTTTGCCTTGGGAGACTATGATCCTGCATCCCTCCCTCCTGATAGCAACGTGCAGTTGCAGGCAAGAAGAAGCCTATCTAGATCTCATGAAGGTGACGAGATGTCCTCTGCCAGTTTTAGGCCTTTGAAAAATCAGAACCATCAAATTGAAGATCGTGGTGAATCCTTCCATGTTGAGGGGGAAAACTACTCCCTGGCAAAGTTGGTTCAATCCCTGCAAGATAGACTTGATTCTCATAACAAGTTGTTCAAAAAATCTTATGCCAGGGAGAAAGATTTGATCAAAGAAAACGAAGAGCTGAAAACCAGGATAAAAGAGATGACCAGGAAAGAGAAACGTGCGAGAGAGAACCGTTGGGAAAGTCCTGAGAGGAAGCCCGATAGAATCAGAAGTAACAATGAAAATTGTCATCGGCAGAAGAAACCTCAGGTTCAGGGGGAGGTTGCATGGAAACAATACATTACCAAGGAACTCAACAACCGCCTGAGGAGGCCAGAATAGAGGTCGACTAGGGACCTAGCCAGAAGAGCAACAAGAGAATATGGAGACGGTTTAGAGTCATCTCCATTTACATTTTGGATCGAAAAGGGACGAATTCTAAGCAAATTCACCATCTCGAACTTCAAACTATATGACGGGAAGACCAACCCAGCCTCACATATCAGACATTACAGATAACTGATGACTGTTCATCAAAAAAATGAGGCCCTGCTCTGCACTATCTTCCCTAGCAGTCTTGGGGAGTCAGCCATGAAGTGGTTTGACAGTTTACCGAAGGGAACAATCGACGGATAGTCTCAGTTAGCCGTGAAGTTCACAGCTCGGTTCATAATGAGCAGTAAACATCTAAAGATGTTGGGGCACTATTGACGTTAAAGAAGAAGAATAACGAAAGCCTGCAAGAGTACACTCATCGTTATCGGGAAACTATGAATGAGCTCGAAGGGTGCAATCTAGAGATTGTAGTTGCATCCTTCAAGATCGGGTTGCTGAAGGAGAACCCCCTGTATCAGTCGCTCACAAGAAGGCCAGCCACGAATTTGGAAGAGCTGATGTCAAGGATTGAAAAGTATGCTAAAGTTGATGACAACTTATCCAGGGACAAAGAGCATCCGAGCAAGAGGCAGTTTGGCAGGGACAAGCAAACCGAGCCAAACAGAGAGGGAGTGAGGAAGCATGAGAAGGATGGATATCCTTAAAAGTCTCCATTTCTGGGGGTAAACACGTTGTTCAAGGAACTCATATACAATATTCTAAGCTAGATCAAGACAAAGTCATTTTTCAAATGGTCGACCAAGTTAATAGGAGATCTTTCTAAAAGGAATCCAAACTTCAGGTGTTCATATCACAAGGATGTGGGCCATATAACTGAGAACTACCGATCTTTAAAGTAGCATTTGGAGGAGTTGATCTAGGCTGGACATCTCGCCGAGTTCATAGAAGGAAAACAAAAGTCCCATGGAGGGAGGACCGAGCCAAAAGGGGACCACGACACTCCAATAGGAGTGATTGATGTGATCCATGCAGCCACCAACCCACAAATGGCCACAAATAATTCTGCTTGAGCTTATATTCAAAAAGCTGCCAACGAGAGAGAAGTCTATGAGTTACGGTTGACCTCGGAGGTAACCAACAAAAGAATCAAGATAGAAGAGTCAGTCGAAGCAATCATTTTCACCGAGCAGGACTTGGTCGGAGTTCACCAACTGCACAACGACGGCCTAGTCGTTATGCTTCGAATTATGAATTTTGATGTAAAAAGGGTGCTATTTGATCTAGGGAGTTTATAAAAAATCATGTATTCAGATCTATTTGAGAAACTTGGTCTTAAGAAGGAGGATCTTAAGCCTTCAAATACTCCACTTATTGGCTTTAGTGGCAAAACAGTTCTTCCTAGGGGAAAGATCACATTGCCTGTAAAGATAGGACCAGTTTGTGTCTTGACCGAGTTCCTGGTAGTGGATACAGTCTCGACATATAACGCGATAATGGGGCGGTCCTGGCTACACACAATGAAGGCTGTACCCTCAACGTACCATTAGACGCTGAGATTTCCTTCAACTGAAGGAGTAGTAAATATAAAAGGAGACCAAGTCAGTGCCAGAACTTGTTTGTTAGCCTCGGTCAAACCCAAAGGAGGGGTTGAAGCTCGTGAGAAGAGCTCAATGTCTGAGGAGGTGAAATAACAATTAACGTTTTACAGCTCAATTAAACCAACTGACCAAGCTATCAAGGAAGGCCCTAAAGTACATTTAGGTGCCGAAAAGGAAGTTACGGACCGAACAATTGAAGACTTGACTAAAGTGCCTTTAGACAAGGATGGGGACCATGAAAAATATTTTTTGTTAGGGATTGCTCTTAGTCCCGAACAGAAAACTGAGCTCGTCACTCTTCTACAAGAATATGTCGACGTTTTCGCATGGACCATTATCGATATGCTCAAATTACAGTCTGAAGTAGCATGTCATCAGTTGAACGTTGACCCGAGCTTCAAGCCAATCAAGAAAAAACTAAGGAGGTCGGCGCCTGAACATTAGGAGGCAGTGAAGGAGGAAGTAGTGCATTTATTGGAGTCCCAAACAATTAGGAAAGTACAGTACCCAACCTGGCTGTCAAACACTATTGTAGTAAAGAAGAAAAATGGGAAGTGGAGGGTCTGTGTTGACTTCACCAACCTAAACAAAGCATGTCCAAAAATAGCTTCCCCTTGCCGAAGATAGATCAGTTGGTAGATGCCACTGTTGGACACAAGCAGATGAGCTTCCTGGATGCCTAAAAGGGATACCATCAGATCTCCCTGGCAGAGGAAAATCAAGAAAAGACTGCCTTCATAACTCAAAATGGAACGTACTGTTACAAAGTAATGCCATTCAGATTGAAGAATGCTGGAGCAACATATAAGAGGTTGGTGAATAAAATATTTTCACATATGATAGGCAATACAATAGAAGTTTATATTGATGACATGGTAGTGAAGAGTCGGAAGGCCACAAGCCACTGTGCCAACCTCAAGAGCACCTTCGATGTTCTACGGATGTACAATATGAAATTAAATGCTTCAAAATGCGCATTTGGGGTCGGCTCGGGGAAATTCTTGGGATTTTTGGTTACTCACCGAAGAATAGAGGTGAATCCCAAGCAAGTGAAGGCCATTGCCGAACTGCAATCCCCTCAAACTGTAAAAAAGGTGCGGAGGCTAACAGGAATGGCAACAGCACTTGGGAGATTTATATCCCGCGCATCTGATAAGTGCAGACCCTTCTTTCAATCAATCAAAGGAAAGAAGGGAGCATTCTGGAGTCAGGAATGTGAGGAAGCGTTTACAAATATGAAGGCATACTTAGTATCTCCATCGATTCTATCGACCCCGACACATGAGGAAGAACTTTACCTTTATCTGGCTATATCAGAGCACGTTGTAGGTAGGGCATTGATGAGGGGTGATTGTGGAAAACTGAAACCCATCTTCTATGTGAGCAAGATGCTCTTAGATGCAGAATCGAGGTATACTCCGTTGAAAAAACTTGCCCTAGCACTGATTAGCTCAGCTAGGAAGCTCAGACATTACTTCCAAGCCCACCAAATCACAGTACTTACTGACTAACCACTAAAGTCACTCTTCCATAAAGCTGATATGTCGGGACGTGTTGTTAAGTGGGCGGTGGAGCTAGGGAAGTTCGATGTTCGATTCAAACCAAGAAGGAAATAAAAGGCCAAGTTGTGGCAGACTTTATCGCAGAATTTCAACCGAAGGATAGCTCGGTGCGGAGTGAAGAAATAACTTGCAACCGAGAGTTAGAGCTTGGCGGCAGTTGGACCCTATCTCTCGATGGATCCTCAAATCATAAGGGTGCTAGCATTGGCATTGTTCTAGCAAGTCCAGATGGATGTACTTTGGAGAAAGCCATCAGGCTCGAATTTGAAGCCTCAAATAATGAAGTGGAGTACGAAGCCTTGATAGCAGGAGTAAGGTTTGCAGCCGAGCTAGGGGCAATGAAGCTCCAAATATTCTCTGATTCACAACTAGTGGTGAATCAGATAATAGGGGAGTATGCAGAATAGGATGAAAGAATGATAGTCTATCATGCCATTGTAGAGAAAAGAACTGAGCAAGATACCTGAATACTTTATTCAGCAGGTCAGAAGAGCAAAGAACTCACACATTGATGCTTTAGCTTCGTTGGCCTCGGCCATTGACCTTGAAAGTGAAAGGACTCTTACTATCAAGTTATAGTCTGAGCCCAGTATCCAGCCGAGCAATTCTAACGAAGCCTTAAGCATCGAAGCCGAGCCGAGTTGGATGGACTCGATAGTTAACTTCCTAAAAGATGGAATGTTGCCCGAAGACAAGAAGGAAGCCCATAAGCTACGTTTGAAAGCTGCTAGGTTCTGGCTATCACCAAAAGATGAGCTTTATTGACGTTCATTTTGAGGCCCATACTTAAAATGCGTACACCAAAAGACAATCCCAGACTTTTATTTGAAATTCAGGAAGGAAGCTGCGGAGCTCACACTGGTGGGAGATCTTTGGCTCACCGAACCATCTCTCAGTGTTTTTGGTGGCCATACATCCAGAAGGACGCTCAACAGTTCGTAAGACGGTGCAAGAAATGTCAAAAATTCTCAGAAATACCAAGAAAATCTTCTTAGGAGCTTCTTTCATTGGCAAGCCCGTGGCCATTTGCATAGTGGGGAGTAGACATAGTGGGACCATTACCTCGGGCACCAGGCAACAAGAAGTACCTTCTTGTTGCAATTGATTATTTCACTAAGTGGGTGGAAGCCGAGCCCCTAGCCAACATCAGAGATACTGATACAAGGAAATTTTTCTGGAAATATATCATTACCAGATTCGGGATCCCACATACGCTCATTTCAAATAATGGCATACAGTTCGATAGTCATCCTTTCAAAACTTTCTGTCAGCATTTCAGGATTCGAAATCATTATTCTACCCCTGCATACCCTCAGAGTAATAGACAAGCAGAGATCTTTAATAAAACAATCTTGAATGGAATCAAGAAAAGGCTGGAGGATGCTAAAGGGAGATGGGTAGAAAAACTGCCGAGTGTTCTGTGGACATACCGAACCACACCTCAGTGCTTAACTAAAGAGACTCCCTTCGCCCTAGCATATGGGATGGAAGTTGTTATTCCGTTGGAGATCGACTTACTGACCTTAAGGACCGAGTGGGTCGGAAGTAGCATTAATGATGCCATCATCGCACGAGATCTCGATCTGGCAGAGGAAAAGAAAGAGTAGGCCGCCATAAGAATGGCTTAATATCAGAATCAGATGTCCCGAGACTATAACAAGAATGTAAACCCTCGGCCTTTCAGACTTGGAGACCTAGTACTCAGGCGTGTATTGGGATCGGCTAAGAACTCAGTCCATGGGAAGCTCGGAGCAAACTGGAAAGGTCCATACAAAGTAGCCAGAGTTAGGGGCAGCGGGTATTACGAGCTGGAGACCTTGGATCATAAGGTAATACTGCGCCCCTGGAACAATGCGAACCTCAGAAAATTTTATTTCTAAAATTTATCTTTTTAGATAGAACTCCGAAGTGCCTTCGAAAATTTAAGGGTGCCCCTTAAGCGATGGTATATTAGCAGCGAATGTATCAAGTCGAAGTTATAAATAAAAATTCGAGGATTCTTTTTCTACGCTTGCTTTGCTTTATGTACATCCTACTATTAAGGCAGGGAGGCCAAAAAACCTAATAGAAGTCAAAAGCTTAAATTAGGCGCAATCACCCGATCAAATTCAGGGCCTTAGCTAGGCATGACAATATAAGCTAACTAGGGAAGAGTTTGAGTCTAATCAAATTGGCGAGTCGGTACGGGGTAGAAACACTCTTAGATCTCAAGGGGACTTCGAGTAACTCTACTGATGAATCGTGCTCTTTGAAGAAGGGCCGAGCAAGGGCCATAACTTCAAGAGACTTGAAAATTTTCTAAGTATAAAAAGGTCTTCGTTGAGGGACCGAGCTCTTTGAAGAAGGCCGAGCAAAGGCCATAACTTCAAGAGACTTGAAATTTTTTTAAGTATAAAAAGGTCCCCGATGAGGAATCGAGCTCTTTGAAGAAGGGCCGTGTAAGGGCCATAATTTCAAGAGCCTCAAAGTTAGAATTTTTTCTAAGTGCATAAAAATTTTTCTAAGCCTTCATCAAAATAAATTGCATAACAGAAAAAATGAGATTTTCATTTAAACTACTAAAGTGTACAAAAGGATCTGTGAGCGATTACATCAAAAAGAATAAAAAATATTCAAAGTTTTGATTATGAAGCAGGTGGTTGTGAAGAGCTCGGAAGAGCATGCTTAGAGAAAAGCTCTGAAGATGATAGAACTTCAGCAGCAGTCAAAGCAGCATGCCACGCTTTGCTGAAATACACATCATGAAGTTGGGGGATTTGCAGAGCTAGGTCTTCTTCCGCCTTCTCAACTTCCTCATCATATGTAGCATCTTCTCTTCCCTTAGCTTCAGATTTGTATGTATCAAATTCTTCAAGGAGAGTGGAAAAGTCGAGTTGGGTTTGAGTAAGCTCTACATTGGCATCATGCTTGGACTCCTTCAGTTTCTCAACCTCTAAAGAAAGCTTTTAGTTCTCCTCGATCAGGCTTTGGTTTTGAGCCTGCTGAACCTTCACTTCTTCGCAAAGTTTTGCATACTCCTCATCCACACTCTCCTTCTTGGCCAGAGCCGAAGCTTGGGCATGGATTGCGTCTTTCATTGCTTTATCTTTACAAGCTATCCAAGCTCCGACGTAGTGGAATTTTTGCAGACCCTTAAAGTTACGAAGAAGGAAAAAACTTAGAAAAATTTTAAGAAAGGGTAAAAAGCTTAAAGAAAGTCAGAAACGAGACTTACTAGGACCATATGTTGAATAGCCTGGCGAGACACTTTATCATTAGTAAGTGCCTCGTTCATTGCTAGGTCACGAGGCAGGATCACCCCTAGCAATCCCCACTGCTACATTGAACTCTTCGATGGCAAATACCTTTGCAATGATCTCTCTCCTTTTTTCTTTAGGACAGGTCGGAAAGGAAGAGTTGTTGACTTGGGAGAGAGGCTCGCTTCGGTCTCAGCAATCCTTTGCCTCTTTGGGGCTAGGTCCTAAGTAAGCTCAAAAATGGAGTCTTCCTCAGGAGGAGGAGATTGAACAGAAACAAGGGGATCAAACTCGATTGGAATTGCAGTTTCACATATCTGAGCCGCATCTACTTGATCACTACTCGAAAATATCGGCAATACTTGGAGGAACAGTCTCGGCAAGAACCTCAGATGCTGGCTCTTCCTCGATGACGATTGGGGGCACAGAAGTTGTTTCCATTTGTTCAGTAGAAGGGGTCGGCTCAACTGTTGACAAAAAGTCTAAGAAATTCCTTACAGTTCTGCATCTAGAGGCTGCTAGGAAAGGTCTCTTTTTTGCTAGGGGTGTCTTTTCCTAAGCAGCTTGGATGGCCTCCCGATCTACTGCAAGTGTTGCATTGGGTCGGTTCGGCACGGCGATAAAAGATGTGTTGTTTGGTGTGTATCCAAGCAGTGTATAGGCAGCTCGGCAGAACAAAGATTCATTGAAATCCCAAACCTTTTGAAGTTGGTCCAGCTTAACAGAAAACTCAGGAATCTTGCCTTTCACCGTCTCTCCTACATGAGCAATATATCAGATACAAGAAGAAGAAGTATAATGAATTTTTTTTTTTTAGGAAAAGAAGATTCAAGTACTTGGTGCGCCTTCTTTATAAGGGCAGTGATAAGAAGGGGAGGCTCCAACAGGGTACTCTCAATTCCTAGAAATGAACACAATATCATTTTCAAGACCTTTGTTCAAATCTGAAATATAGGTGACCAGATAGCGGTTCTTCTTCCTCACTGACAGATAGTAGTTATCTCTAGCAGCTTTGATGATATAGCAATATAGGATGTTCCATAGACCGAGACTCAAACCCAAAATTTTGTTCAATGCAGACACCCCCATAACTATCCTAAAGAAATTGAGGTAGCATTGGAGGGGGCAGAGTTTTGTGGCAGAGAGAACCCTGAGAAGAAGAAGATCGAGGGAAAAACAAATCCCACCCTCAGTAATGGCACGAGTAGGGATGGGGATTCTCTCTCTTGTGCCAATCAGGGGCTCATCCTTCCCTGCAACTCTAACCTCAACATCGTCTGGAATGTTGTACTTGATTTTGAAAGCAGGAACTTCTGAGAGAGTAAGAGTGGCCATTGAAGAAGACGAAGTTCAAACGAAGAAAATACAGAAAGAAAGTGGGCTTGGAAGCAAAAAGGCGAAGTGAATGAAATATGAAGAGAGTCGATTTATAAAGGAGAAATTTTAAAGGGCAATATTTAAATACCCTGAATGTGCCGCCAAAACAAAAAGGGATGTTACAAAGTACAAATAATGATGATGAGAAGGTAAGAAAATGGCTGACAGACGAAAAGTGTCTGTTTGACGTTTTCTGGGGGCAAATGAAGAGGTTAAATCTCATGATTACACGTGGTATGACATTAAATGTGTTCACGTGGTGTTGACAAGGCAAGACACATAATGAAGAATCCTCTATTAAGTCTTTTAGCCGAGCCTTGCTGACCAATAGGTGCGACAAAGAAAGAAAGAGTTCGGTTCTCTTTATGACCGAGCTCATCAATCTGTTCAGCTAAGCAAAGAAAGAGCTCGGCTTGTATCAAGCCGAGTTCGTTAAAGTGTTAGGCAAGGCGATTGGAGAGATTGGTTTGTGCCAAACCAAGTCCCTTAATTTGTTCGACAAACATCGAGTGTGCTCGGCATTTAATATATCCGAGCTGTTTCAAATGATAGATAGAAAGATAAAGATTCGCCTATAACTTAGGTAATCAGATAAACGAATCGGCGAAATTGAAGATATCAAGAGAAAATATTGGAGAAATATCAACAATTTTCTAAACTGAATTGAAGGAAGGTGTGCCACCTTGAATCAAAATTGATGGAAACCCTAAGGGAATAAGGATCTATAAAAAGCAGAAAATGCCAAAGTGAAAGATACGCTGAACTCTCTTGGTCTTCTAGCAATTATTCAGTTCCTTTAGTGACTTAAGTATCGGAGTGCCTTCAATCGAAACATTTCGATCTTAGGCAGTTTGTTTGTTTTGCAGAACAGAAAAATTGGAAGATCCAAGTTCAAAAATATTATTTACCAGAAGTATCAAATCCAACCCTTAGTGAGAGGTATAATCAATTTTTACCTCTTACGGTACACAAATTTACTTTTGCGCATCATCAATAATATATGAATTTAATTTATTATCCTATTTTAGATGAAGTTTATTACCAATTCAAGGAGGAAATATATTAGACCAATATAATAAAGTCAACTAACGTTATTGTTTAAGCAAAACCATCTGCGGCTCTTCTCCCACCCTAAAAAATGTTTAAAAAGAAAGTGCAACTACATGAGAGGACAATTATAAATTAACAATCAAGAACATGCAACTATGAAGCATGAAGATTATATTCTTTAATGCAAATAAGTCTTTCAATCTATCAACTGCATTGAAAAAGAAACCTACCGCGTTTGCAACAGTAGACCAGGACTGAACAGAATTCAGCATGATCTTCTCCTAAGAAACACAAACTTAAAGCTCAAACAAATCGATCAAGTGATTAAAAGGGTACTTACTAGAAGTGTATCCAAATGGTCTTTCTTGATCATATTTCCCATCATTATGAACATGGAAAGCGTAAGAAAAGCTGCCATCACCTGCCTCGTGTCCACTGCCATGCTTTCTCCCCTCCCTCCCTCACTCCCTCACTCACTCTCCCTCTCTCTCTCTCTCTCTCTCTCTCTCTCTCTCTCTCTCTCTGCGTATGTTTGTGTGTGTGTGCTAAAGATATATGGCTTTTGAGGACAGAGAAAGACAGCCAAAGACCGACTGAAGTAGGAGGCAGAGAAAACCCAAAAAGAAGAAAGCAGAAAAGAAAACTGGATGAGGCTTAAATTTGGAAGGGGACAAATCAGACAGCTTGAACATGGCATGCACGCACGCACTTTCACAGAAAATCCAAGAAAGTCATTAAACTTTCCCGGGAAAACTTAGTTCTTTCCTTAACGGTGGAAATACGGATGATTGCCGGAACATCTATACATTTGTAATAATGGATCCGGACAAATCCATACAGCTCTGGCGACGCCTGTCAGCAGTTGTCTGCTCTTCCTCTTTTTGCAAGAGACACCCAAGCCCACACAAAAGAAAACAATGAGCTGCCGTAATTAAGGGTACTGCTATGTTTATTAAATTTTTTTATTAAATTTTTATCTTAAATAATGTGACAGTTTTTTACTGAGTCTCATTAATATTTACTATCAGATTGTGTCACATTATTTGGTAAGAAAGATTTAACAATTTTTTTTTTTTGCTAAATATAGCATTTTCCCTTAATTAAACATTAGACTCCCCTCCTTTTCTTAATTATTTTGAGTATGTTATTGTGCGTGCCACTACAAGTTTTATGGGTCTTACCAACAAGCATTCGGATCCTCATGTGCAATAATATGCCCCACACCAACGCTTGGATCATGAAATAATGGCATAATCTCAATTGTCAAAAATCAAAAAAAGAAAAACGGAAAACAAATTAAGGACTCCCTTAACGTGTTTGTTGGGTATATGGCAGCAATTATTTCACCAAGGACACCAACTTAATCCGGAAAAACTGCCCTATTTCATCAAAAAGCTTCAATACAATGTCAAACAGATACAAGGGTAATTTATCTCAAATTTCAGCAGGAATAAGCAGTAAAACAGCCCTAAAAAAACAAGGAATGGAACTGCAACTCTAGTCTTCACTTGCAGCCTTTTTGCTAAACAAGTTTACTGCGCAGCCCACAGGGCCGGCCCAATAAAAACTGGGGCCCTAAATGAAAGTCTTAAATAAGAGCCTATCAAAATTTATCAAAAAAAATATACTGTATGATTAAAAATTTATTTTTTTCATTTTTTGTGATGCAAAATTAGTAATCAAATTTTTATATTTGAGTTTTGATGGTATATTTTTTCAATGGATAATATGACTAATCCATTCAATCTTTTTTGTACTATAATTAATCGTAAGTAAAATTTTATGAGTTTTAATTTTGAAAAAACTTGACATATTTTCAACTAAAAATTCTTGTGAATAAAATATATTTTCAAATAAAAAATAATTATACTAAGAGAACAATCTAATATTTTATAAAAGTCAATAAAAGTTAAACAGAATATCACCTGATAAATAAAAATTGAATAAGATTTGAATTGACGATTTGTTCACTTCTCAAATCATTTACTATTTCAAACTTTCAAAATAAAAAAGAATAATTGCATTAAATTAATCCTATCAATAAAAATATTAAAAAATTAAATTACTAATCAAACAAATATGTACCTTTTCAATTTAATCTAGGTTGCAAGAGAGAAATACATAATTATGCTATATGAACTTTTTTACTTGGGAGAGAGAGAGAGTAGACTTTTAGGCTTCAATTGTGGAAAATTACTTTTTGCTATTTTTAGAACTTTCATATCTTTTATGCGTTGGAAAAAGTAAGAGAAAGATGTGAATTGAACCTTTGTTTTAGTCTAGATCTTGTAAGAATTTTCATTAGATTGAATTCTTTAAACCAACATTTTTGGGTTAATTTAAATTAACTATACTTATTATTTAGGGGCCTTTTTTTTGGGGGGGGGGGGGGGGCGGCCCTAAGCAGTTGCTTAAGTGGCTTTTCTATTGAGCCAACCCTGGCAGCCCTTCAATTCGAAGTGGTTGCCCCTTGACATACACCAAGAGACCTTCATCAATCTAGTTCCACCTTTCCAAACTATTAAGTAACACCAATAAAACTTAATTGCAACTAAGGCAAAAGTTCAAACAATTACATAAATACCCAAAAGAAAACTACCAAATATAACCATAGGAAATTGGGTTTATGAACTAACATCCCCCTTAAACCCAATTTTCTTGAGCTCTCAGGCCTAACATCATCTTCAACTTTGTAAACACGTCGTGCTTTAATGATTTTGTGAAAATGCTGGCAATTTGTGTCTTGCAATGCACCAACTTGACTTTTTCATTGTTAACATGCACTCTAATGAATTGGTAGCATGTATTAATGTGTTTACTTATGTCATGGAACACCAGATTTTTTGCCAATGTTTTAGCCGATCTGTAAAACCCGGGTAAATTTAAATTTTTTATGAAAAAGGGTACAATGGTAATTTGTCACTATAACACGAGTTGTAAACCTAAAATTTTTTAGAATTCAGATGATAAAACAGACCTCACCATTGAATTTGTCTCACTAAATCTAGTTACTCCGTCAAATTTCATCGAATTCTGAGATAGTCGAATTTTTTACGTTTTACGAGGTAGTCGAGTCTCGGGTGACCTAAAAATGAGATTTTTAATAAAAAAATTCAAAAGCTAGAAAATAATTTAAGGCAAATTAAAATAAAATTAATTTAAACTTGAACCAGGATGAAATTTAATCGTTTCGGGGTGAAAATGGACCTGAAAAAAAGAGGGTCTCGTGGCACATTGTGGGTCAAGTTTTCTAAGACTATAAATAGAGGAAAAATATGATTTTTGCCCCATTTGTGTTCAGCCGGTTAGCCTATAAAGAAGAGAGGGAAAAAAGAGAAAGAAATTCATCTTCTCTCTACAATCTACGGAGCTCAGGTGCTCAAATCCGCTCGGGCCAAGAACAAAAGTCGTTCTCCTTGCCGAGGGCTACACGACCACACCAAAAAATGATGGATTTCACCATAGTTTCAAATCGAGCTTGGAGAAATCAAAGGTTTTGAGTGAAATTGGGACTCTTGAAAACTTCTACCAAGTGGGTTTACGCTTCAAGAGATAGGATTCCCTTCTACCTTGGTTTATTTCCAGCCTATTGTGCTCTTAGGAAAGGGTTGAATGAACCATGATTTGCCTATGATTATGTTTAAGAGGAAATGGGTATAGAACTGAGTATATTGATAGGATGCTATGTCACTTGCCTATTATGGTGGATTTAATGAAAGGGGTAGAATGAATTTTACCTTGAATTGGGTATGTGAATTTGACTCAATGTGATTCATGAAAATTGGTGTTATGTGGGCATGTTATGTGCTTTTATTATGCCTTGTGAATGGAGTATGTTATTGGCATATGATATGGAATAACATGCTTGTGATGTATGGTTGGATAAAAAAATGTTGATTTATGCTTATAGGTACATCGACATTGTGATGGGATTAGTAATTATATGCTTCGGATGTAAATTGTCATGGAATATGTTTATATGTGATTAATTTTACTCATGTGGCATTCTTTACATATGGGCATGACATGAAAATAGCAATGGTGCATTACATTGCATTTGCACGGGGGAAACGCATCCATAGCCATGAGTGTGGGTGTGTGTGTGCATGGTTGATATCAAACACCAAATAGGTGGATAATGTTGGGCTTGGTGTAATTGGATCAAAAAATCTAATTGAGTCGCACGGTGTTATGAATAAAGAATTGGGTCGAGGTTAGTAAGAAGGGCTAGAATATCCCTTGGGTGAGAGATCCGGTGATTGGAGATGCACTCCGTTGGTATAAGAGTCCATAAAGTGTGTCGTTGTACGCAAAATCATTGGTGAAAGTCCATAAATTTCGTGTCGGTTGGGTGCTGTTGGTGTAAGTCTATAAATACCTACCCCAAGAAAAGACTCGGAGATTTTTAAATAGTCATTAGGTGTGTAGCGCCAATGACGTGGCTTGGAAAACCTATTTTATACCCATGGCATTACATGGGGAAAAGGAGCTAGAGAGGGCTTAGGTTGAGTTGCATGATCGAATTACATCTCATTTCATGACATGGTATTGCTAAGATTCCAACATTGAATGATAATTCTTGTTTGGGATGTAGTTGGTTGTGAAGTGTTGCATGAACATTCATATGCACTTAGGTTGGAGAATAGCCTTGGTAAAAAATACTCTACTAGGCGTGACTCATCCTATATGGAAAAACATTTCAGGTACAACCGATATGCCGATGGACGGCTCACATTCGGGGCCTCGAAGATGAAGAGAGGCCGACTTGTGGCCTTTAATCATGAATTTTGTAAAACTTTTGAGAAAAACATATATTTTGGCAAGTAAATATATGAAATCATTTGTAATAGAACTTGTATGTATCAAGTTTTATGTGAAAAACTATATTTTACATGTTTGGGATATTTGTGGGAAGGTTTGGAATGAATTGGAAATGAAAAAAAGGTGAAACAGACAAATCTGGGCAAAACCTATCGGTAGAACGACAAAAACCTACCGGTAGATTACAGGTAGAACTTGTCTAGAAGGTAAAACCTACCGGTAGATTATAGGTAGGTTATAGGTAGAACTTGTCTAGCAGGTAAAACCTATCGGTAGGTTACAGGTAGAACTTTTCCAGTGAACAAAACCTACCAGTAGGTCCATAAAAATCTACCAGTAGCTTTTCCAAAAATCTGAAATTTTAAGAATGCATTGCCATGCTTTTGGGCTATGTGTTCTTTGGTTCCAAGGGTATAAATGGACATCAAATGAGCATAAATTGTAGCATATTGGACCTTGATTTGGCCAAATGGTAAAACATACACGAGTTAAACATGTGGGTTATAATCCCGGTTAAGGGAATGTTATTTACGTGTCGCCTAGTTGTGCGACAATTATGGATATTTCTGCAGGTTGACGGATGGTCAACGGTTAATAAATGACCCCTGATTTTAGGGGTGTCGCACGATCGATTATCAACAAGAATTTTCATGGGACTTTCTTAATGAAATCTTAAATACTTCAACAAGTATGTCAACCAAATAGCATGAAAAAGGTAGAATTTGCAGTTACATACTTAATTCGCTTCACACGTAGACAAAGTAATCATTGCTTGCTTCTTGGATGATGAAGTAAAAATCATATCTCCCATAAAAAAGCAATAACCCGATGTGCTTTTTCTTTTATCCAAGTCTCTTCCCCAATACTATCAAAATAACCAACATGGCTAACATGATTAGCACTTGAATAAAGTAAGCCATCATTTAGAGTATCTTTAATGCAGCATAGAATCCTCTTTGTTGCATTGAGATGAAATTGATATGGAGTTTCCATGTATCGACGTAGGAAAATTATCGTGTTTGTAACTTGGTCGATTACCGAGGTCGTCTCCTCAGGGAAACCGATTGCTCAAGGGGTGATAAATAAAGGAAAATAAAAAAATTGAATTTTAAAAGGTTTGGTTGTAGAAATTATTAATTAAGAAATAACAAGTGAAGGAAAGACCAGTTAATCGGTAGAGTTTATCTCACCATGAATAGGTTTTTTGACTTAATTTCTATAACTCATTTGAGATGGTACTCAAACAAAAATATTCGATTAACACCCAATTGAAAATAAAAAATGGGTATTCCAAGAATTACCAGTGTTGGATTTAACTATTTATGGGAAAGCAAGAAGAAATAAATATTGAAAGTGTTTCCAAATTTAATCATTCAAATAACCCAAAATACTTGATCACTAGAAAAATCCTAATGGAGTCAAAATTCCCAATTCACGGATGAGACTCCCTTATCCGATCAAACAGGAGTACGACTACTCACTCATTATAGAATTGAAAAGGAAAGAAATTGAAAAAGACATAATTATAATTGAAAGAAAATAAACTTGAATTGAAATTGTGAGAATTGAAATTGCAAGAAAAAGAAAATAACCTGAATTGAATTGCAAGAATGTAAATCGTTCACAAAGTAAGACTTCAAAGTAATGGTGTTGCAAGAAATAAAAAACAAATGTTGTTCTACACGATGAGAGCTACATGTACATACCAAAGATCATGAATTTTAACAAGATCTCAAGGACGGAGTTTCCAGGATCAAGTTTTGAGAGCTTGATTTGAGATTGTTAGGACGTCTTCTACATGAATATACGCTACAAGAGGTAAGATTCTTTTTCTAACTAGGTTATGACATGGGTAGGGTGTTAGAGATGAAATCTTATGTATAATACATACCTCGGGTTGTTAGAATATGGAAATGGGTATAAAAATATGTTCAAAACAAATCTTTATTGATTGGGTTTTGATGAAATGGCTTGGTTTGGATTTCATAGAGAATACGTTGTTTGGGCATGCTATGTGTTTACATAATTGTGCCTATTAAGTGTTTTTGATAAAATGCTTTTGAATGCAAGTATGTTAATTGGGTTGATAACACATGAAACAGACTTGAGATTGCTTGTTGAGAAATGAAATGTAATTATATGTTTATGATATAATTGACATTTGAGGAATTTGGACGTGTTCGTTATATGCTCATGATATGAGGAACATGACATTGAAATTTAAAATTGTACATTAAATTTGCATATGCACGGGTAGCATTGCATTCGTGAGCATTCGACATGAGTGTGAGTGTGTATGCATGATTTTGATCAAACATCATCCTTGATGTGTTGATACGTGAACTCAAGAGAGTTGGACCTAGGTTCGACTGAGTCGCATGAATTGCATTAAAAACAAGGGTCAGGGTTAGTAAGAAGGGCTAGATTCTCCCTCAGGTGCAAGATCCGGTAATTTTGGATACACATTCTTGTTGATATTGAGTCCATAAAATGTGTTGGCGTACACAGAGCTGTTGGTGGAAGTCTATAGATGTCGTGTCAGTTGGGTACCTAATGGTGGGAGTCTATAAATACCCACCCCAAAGAAAGACCCAGGATTTTATAAAGTGGTTATGTGATATCTAACATCAATGACGGGCGCTTGGAATGTTCGGATGCAAACGCATGACATATGTTATAGGAGTTGGTGGAGAGCTTGGTTTTGCATTACATGCACGAGTTCATCTTAAGGCATGACATGGATTTGTAGCATTCATTTGAGAAATGAACTTATATGAATCGATGCTTAATTTGTTGAATTGCATGTGCATTTTAAATGCATTTGGGTTGGGGAGTAGCCTCCTTAGGAGATACCCTGCTCACGCTTTGTGGGAATATATGTCAAGTGTTAGACAAGTATTGGTGGATGGCCCTCACTTGGGCCCATGTTGATGACGGGGTCGGAATGTAGCTTTTGAAGAGCAGTTTTTAAAACAAATATGTAATTTTTTTTGAACTTATATATTGGTAATAGAACATGTAATGGGACTTTATTTGACAATATTTTCATGTAAATGAATGAATGTATTGAGTTTTGTATGAGTTTGAATGACTATGAGTTGAGAATTGGAGAAACTTGGGAAAATCTAGGCTCAGGTATAAGTACCTAAGTTCACTGGTACAGGTATCACATTGTCGGGTGAGCCAGGTATCAGTACCTAGACTTACATGCACCAGTACTTGGATTCTAGTGAGCTCTAGTACCGGTACCTAGGCCTCAAGTACCGGTACCCCGAAGGATAGTGGGCTCAGGTAGAGGTACCAAGACACATAGGTACCGATACCTAGCAAACAGTAGGCTTAGGTACGGTACCTATCAAACAAAAGGCTCAGGTACCGGTACCTCTTCCAAAAACTTGAAATTTTAAAATGTAACACAACGGTACTACTTGAAAAAATTCCTTGTTGTTTCCTAACATCTAAACATCACCTTTTAGCATGTATAGTAAATGGATGAAGGAGAGTGTCACTCTCCTTGGGATGATGTCAAAAGAAAGGGCAATGAAATGGTGGATGAATGAAATGTCAAATGTGTGTGTGTGTGTGAACAAAAATGCTCCCCAAGCGCACGGAGACTTTCACGGATCGTGTTTTACTTGGTGGTATTCCAAGGTCATTTCCATGGGGAAGGAAGTAAACCGAGGAGAAGGTGATTTTGGGAGAAAGAAAGTGTAAAATCTTTGATTATTGGAAGTTGTTTTGATGCTAGTAACATGAGAAACAAATGTTGACAAATCCAAGAGGTCACTCTAATATGAATACTGTCTCAACTCGAAACCCGCCTCCAATAGAGCATGAATGAATGATTGATTCGTGGAAAGCTAGGGACAAGATTGGTGAGTATCTAAGCATAAACCGTGACTAGGCCCACGGAATATCAAAGACTCACCAAGTTATTCACCCTCAGCCCAGTCAAACTGAACCATTGAACTCTGAAAGAAGGGAGGAGAATGAGTTGAAAATGGTATACCCAAGTAGAGGTTCCCTTGGTTTTGCCAACTAAGAGATTTAGCTATTCATGTTTAAAATAAAGACAACAATATGATGAGAACACATTATGAAGAAATAAAGACTAGAGCTAAGCATAAACGAAATGCATAAATATAACTTCCGGATAATCACCTCTTACTACAGATTGGATGAGAAACTACTCACTCTTCATGGCTTTGTTAAAGCTAGAAAAGTGAGTGATGCTCATCCCTCAAAGTAGACGAGTTACAAGATAAAAAACTTTACACAAGGAGCCGTTCTTCGACAAAGAATGAGTGAATCACGTTCCACCCTTCACGGCTTTGGGAAAGCTCTAGAAAAGTGGAAGAGTTTCACTCTTCTAAGGGAAGAAGGTAGCTCAAGCAATGGAAGTAAAAGAAACCAATAACACAATAAAAGAAAGCAATACCTAAAATAAAAGTAATAAATTAAAAGGAAGCAATAATTTAATAAAAGAAAGCAATACTTAAAGAAAGCAATAAGCAATAAGGAAATCAATAATACTTTTGGAGGGTTTTTCACTATCAAAAGATGAATGTTTTACAAGTCCTAAGGGGTGGTATTTATAGGCAACAAGGGAGGGTGAAAGTCTTGTTAGGTGGCTTTGAATTACATGAAAGTCTTGTTAAGTGGCCTTGAATTACATGAAAGACTTGTCAGGTGGCATTGAATTACATGAAAGACTTGTTTGGTGGCCTCGAATTACATGAAAGTCTTGTTTGGTGGCCTTGAATTCTTTAATCCCCTTTTGTTTTGAGCTTTGATAATTGACACCCCAGTAGTTTGTAGGTTTAATGCAATTGGCTCCATAGTAGTTTGTAGCTTTGACGCACAAAATCCTAAAAAGAACAACAATTAATTCATTATCCTTTATTCACACACTAACCTTAATTTGATTTATTTTGACTAGTTTAACTTTATTCAGCTAACACAATTTATCTATTAAATTATGCCTTCCTTAGGGTTAATCACACCCCCCAACCTAAACATTACTAGTCCCTAGTAATAAATAACAACATAACAAAATAAAACTACTTTCATAGATAACACGATTACATTTAGCATATGCAACAAGCCGTTAAACCCTTTGGTGATCCCCAGTGGATGAGTTTTTATCTCGTGAAGGTTTTCAGTGAAGATACCTACAAACTCTAATTAAAAAGATGTGTATATGTAAGATTTCTTGTCAAAATGAGTTAGCAGCAGGATCGTTGAGACACACATCCCTTAATATCGAATTATTTTCCGAACACTTCTCTGTCACTAGTACGTACTCTATCACTGGTACGTACTCTATACAAAAATAAACACTTGTTACATTAGTATTTGAAATTCCCTATGTAGTAGGATGATCATTCTAGTAGGAAGAATTGTTATATAACAAACATTACACTTTATCACCTTCCATGGATAGCTTTGATTTCTCAAACATCTTTTAGAATGCTCTCAGCAAAAAATTCACTCCGATTATAGTGACTTGTCTCTCAAAGGGCATGTGATCAGAGGATGGTCAATCAAAGAATTACATGCACAGTTTGAAAGGGAGTGAAAGTCTTAAGAAAGTAGACTAATCATGTTCTTGGCATAATCTCATGGAAGAATATCAATGCAATTAAAGAAATACTATTTAACATACCCCAGTTTTTGGTCGACAGCACACACATGCATCAGACTTGAGATCAATTAGGGCTTTGTTTTGGTTGTAATGTGGCCAAAGGTCAGTGGCTAACGAAATAACGTCAATGGTATTCAAAAGCTATCCCCTTTTTAATGTTGTGTAGCATACCTCTTTCTTGCTTTTCGATCTTTTGCCTAGAAATGGTATTTTCTTTCGTTCATTTTTCTTATTTTTCACTTTCTTGGCAATTCCCTATTTTTTTTTCTTTCTCAGTTGTTTCCACCGATTCTTCTTTGAATAGTATCCACCATCTTCTTTTATGTTTTTCTTGCTTTTTTATATCATACCGATTTATAAGAGGGTGCAAAAAAAAAAAATTGGATAGCAAGGTATGTTATGTATATTTTCATGTGGCTCGATTATCATATGAGTTTTTTCGAAAAAAGAAATCATTCATTGAAGGCTCAAACATGGCTAACTAGGGATATAATTTCGTAGAAGCAATGACTAAGGCTCAAAATCAACTAAAAGATGGCCTAAAATTCGTTCCAAAGTATGTGCCTATGTATGTGTCGCATGCAAAGGTTCCCTGTGGGATATCACAATAGATTACTTTAGTTGCATTTAATCAAAGCAAGTTTAATGAGATTATTCAACAATTGAAAGTGAAAGAGCTTACTAGAGTAAATGTTGATTGTCTCTCAAAAAGAATCACAATGCTCAAAACTTACCATGATATTCTTTGTTATCTCCACTAGTTATGTCAGGTTTCCAAAGAATGTCAGTTATATGTTAATTATATTTTCGAGTCTGGTCATTCTGTACCTTAAGATTAACAAATACCAATGTACATTTGACATTTAAACATAGAGAAAATACCATTTTTCAAGGAAATGCGGTTTTTTTTTTTTTTTTTTCACTCGAATAAAATTAAAGTTATTTACATACACATTTATCTATGAAAATTGAAAGAAGACTAAATGCACACATTGAACTTGAAAAACTATGACGTCTCAGAATAAGTCCCTACCCACGCTATAGGTAGGCATTTTAGGACAATCCTTACTTGCCCCACATCTTTATTTCAACAAAAAGACTTTGTACATAAATAAATATTTACACAAAAAAAATTCGTACCATTAACCTTCATCCCCAAAACACATTTTTCCACAGCTTTGTCATTACTAGTCAAAATTTAATCCGAGTCATCGCTTGTTTCTATGTCATTATTAGTGAACCTTCCCACTTCTTTTCGCACATAACGTGCCAGTCCCAAACTAGCATTAGATGGCGTGTCAGAAAAATCGTTACTCTGCCTATACACTATCCAGTTTAATCGATCGGTTGCACGACCCGAAATTGGTTCAGAACACTGATTGAATTTTTTCATGTGAAAAACACCTGCCACATTGTTTACAAGCACCCAGCCGTTTGGCATGACGACATTTAGCAAAAGTACTTCTACCACACAATGGTTTTGCTTGTGCTTCTCGGATTTCAATTTTTCTGACTACTCTTGCTTTTCTCATGATCACAGCATGCACATCAGATGGAAATGTGGGCAAAACTCCCAAACTAAACCAAATTTTTTTAATATCCATGCTTTCTATGCTTTAAGACTCACTATTTGGTTCTTCAACCTGGCAGTCACAAAGACGATTGAAGCTGCATTTGATGTGATCATGAAATATAAGCAAAAATGCTGTAAAAATATGCAATCCAGAATAATTTTTTTTTTAAAAATATAAAACTATAACAAACTGGAATCGTAGATCACACCCCCCAACCTAAACCGAACATTGTACCCAATGTTTCGAATTTATCAGTGTGTGGAGTTTGGATATCAAGTTGTAGGGTAGAGATCTGTTCAACTGTTGAAACGTATAAAAAAAATACACAAATTAATCTTCTCTACACAGATCTGGGTTTTTGCTAGGACAAAAACCCTTGATTTTAAATGCGGACAGAAGAAGAAGAGTCATGTACAAATAGAGTAAACAAATGCTGATCATGAGACAAACGATTGGGTCTTCGGGGAATATGGTCATGGGACTGTTGGAGTTGGGTAATGTTATAGAGAATAGCACAACAAAAATAAGAAGAAGAAGAAGACGAAGAAAGAGGGAAATGCAGTGGGTGTAGAGATCTGTTTAGCTGCCAAAACCAACAAACAAAAAAAAAACAACTAATCAACTCGAGGGAGATTTGGGTTAGGCTGGAAACCCCTCACCCTAAGTGCGAGCAGAAAAAGAGCATCCATGAACAAATACAAACATATAAGACAAATTATTAAACAAAGGACTGAGTCGTTGGCGTATATGGTCATGGATTTGCAGAGGGTGGGTTGTTTTTATAGAGAACAGAGAGAATGAAGAAGAAGAAGAAGAAGAAGAAGAAAAAAGGAAGAAAAAAAAAGAGAAGAAAAGGGGAAGAAGAATGGGGAGACCAATCACCGGTGGATTGGAGAAAAAAAAATTGAAAGCCTTATAAAGGCATCCCATTTTTTATTTTTTATTTATATTTATATTTATATTTATATTTATATTTTTTGAGTGTCGGCAGTCGATTATCCACGCAGAATATTCCCACTCGATTTTTTTTTTTAAGTGTCGGCAAGTGCGAGGGTCGGCAGTCGCACATCCGCACCGAATATTCCCACAAACATTGGTGTAAGATGAAAGTAGTGCAACCTCACCCCCCAACTTGATTCATGCATTGTCCTCAATGAAACAAAAATGGTATGATATTCAATAACGGACAGTAAAAAGATTAGTAGAGTTAGATAACACATCGCACTTGAGCTTTGACAAAAACACCAATATCTAGGACTAAGAAGAACAAAACTATATGACAAAATAATATAATTAACATGGAATAAAAATAAAGTAAGTAAATAAAAGCCTTACATTGAAAAGCAGAAAAAAAAAAACTAATTATTCCTCCACAACTTCTGTGAAACCCGGGAAAAATTTTAACTTTTTCTGAAAAAAAAAAACGGAAAATGGTAATTTGCCATTATAGTGTGAGTTAAAAAAAAAAAAAAAAACTGGTATTTTTATAGACCTCGGATGATGAAACGGACCTCACCGTTGGATTCGTCTCACGAAATCTAGTTACCCAGACAAATTTCGTCGAATTCTGAGATAGTCAGATTTTTCACGTTTTTCGAGGTGACGGGTGTTCGATGACCCCTAAAAACGAAATTTTTATAAAAATTTGAAAATTTAAAAAATATTTTAAATAAAGTTCATATAAAATATTTTGAGTTTAAATCGGTACGAAATTTAATCGTTTCGGGATGAAAACGGACCCGGACAAAGGATGACACTTGGCGCGACGAGGGCCAAGTGTTTAGAAGGTATAAAAGTGAGCAAATCAGATATTTGCTCTTCATTTCTTCATTTGCTGCCGGCTGGATCAAACCAAAGAGCTAAGGAGAAAAAATAAAATTCTTCAAGCTTTCTTTCGCCGATTCTCGGAGTTCCGTCGGTCGGAATTCGTCGGGCCAAGAATTAAAGTCGATCTACGCGACGAGAGCTACGCGTGGGTACCAAAAACAAAGATTTTCACCGAAGATTCAAAGGGAGGATTTTGGAGAAATCTAAGCTTTGGACTTCAATCTTGTTCTTGAGGCTTCCTACAAATTCTTTACGCTTCAAGAGGTAGGGTTCCTCCTACTCGGACCTATTTCTAACCTAAGGTGTCCATAGGGTTCATGTGGGCTGTTTTGGGTATTTCTAAGATTTTTCCATTATGATTGGTGCTATGGAAATGGGTAGGATCAATTTTAGTGTGAATTGGTAGTTAGAAAGTGCTAGTTTGTGATTTCTTGAATGTTTAGATAATTGATTATATAAAAATCATATATTCTGATTTTTATTTTGTTTGAATGATCCATATAAAATCTTGGCTTGATTTTGGTATATGGAAGTATTTATGTAATCCCTTGAAAATTGGGATCATGTGGGCATGCTTTGTGTTTTATATTATGCCTTGTGAATGAAATGTAATATTAGCATGTATTATGTGTTATCATGTTGATGGAGTGTTGATATATGCTCTTGGATATATTGAACTTGAAATGGTTATGTGATTATATGCAAATGATATTAATTGTCATGGTATACAATGATATTTAAAAATTGTCATTTGGCATGCATTGCAATATGGACATGGAATTAACATCACATTCATGGGCTACATGCATGAGTGTGGGTGTAGGGTTGCATGGGGTGATCAACACCAACATTGGTTCTTGATGGTAGGCTCGGGAAAGTGGGATGGAATGTCCTACGGAGTCGCACGGTGACATGCATAAGAAAACTTGTGTCGGGTATAGCAAGTAGGGCTAGACACTCCCTCGGGTGAAAAACCCGACCACTTGGTTCATACACTTACCGGCGGTGAAATTCCAGAAAAGTGTAACGGCGTACGGAGCCGGAGGTGCGATTCCTGAATCCGATACCCCATAAAGGCACATGATTTTGATATATAAATTATTCATTTGATGGGAAACATCCAAGAATGAATTAGTTTTATGACATATGGTTGATTTCAAAATGATCTTTGGATGTGTTTCATCAAAGACGTTTGTTTTACACGTAAGTGTCGCATTGTGTTGTGGGAGTCGGTGTGGGCTCGGGATAGCATGCATGGGTGAGTTTCATCTCATTACTTGGCATGGCATCATGATTTTCCAACATTGTATTATATGTTATTGTTGGAGGGAATACTTGTTGTGAAATGTTGCATTTATACATTGCATATGCATTTTAGGTGATGAGTAGCCTCTGTAGGGATTATTCTACTGGGCATTGGCTCACCCTATACGGGAAACATTTCAGGTGTGGGTCATGCACCAATGGACGGCTCACAATCCGGGTCACATGGTTGAAGAAAAGTCGACTTGTGGCTTCCAATCCATTTTTTTTTTGTAAAAGTAGATTTGTAATTAAATTTTGGCATGTAATGTGTAAAGGAATTGTAATAGAGTATATATGGACTGTTTTAATATAACCTTGCATATTTTGATATAAATATGATGATTGGACCCGGTGTGGTCAAGTTTTATGTATAAAATGGACCCTGTGTGGTTATGGTATTATATTGGACCTCGGATGGGTCATGTAAATGTTGATTGCACAGATTGTGTTTTGGGGTAGAGCTTCCCGTACAAAGGAGACTCTGCCCGGATTTCGTTAAATTATGGATCCTGGTAAATGGGACACAACGGTGCGATATCGAGTTATACGGTATCCACGGGCATTCCATGAGTTGATGGGAAATTAACGGACCCCATGAATTTGGGGTGTCACAGCTTGGTATCAGAGCCTAGGTTATACGATTTACCTAAGGCTTGTTGGGCATTGGGACTAGACCATTGCATGCATTGTGCATCTCATCTTATGTGCTTAAATTGTTATATGTTTTGTGCAACGTGTTATGTGAAACATGATTATTTGCTAAGTGATTATGTGAATGATATGCATGGTAAAAGGCACATGAAAAAAAAAAAAAAAAACAAACACTGGGTTAGAAAACATAACCTTGGGTTCAAAAAAAAAAAAAAGAATGAATGGTATAGTTTTATGTGTAAATGTCTACTAGTAGGTGGCACACGCACTACTAGTGAAACAAGGAGGAAAATCTTCAAGTTTAAATACTTGACTTCTATCTTGGGATACTAAGTAAATGCTCTGTTTCTATTTGACATGTGTGTAGATGGAAAATAGAGGAAGGGGAAGAGGACGCGGCCGAGGCAGAGGTGGTAGGCAGAATAACAACCAACCACCACCGGCCTTTGACCAACAAGCCTTCATGGAGGCTATTGGTGCAGCGGCGGCTACCATTGCACAAGCTAGTGCTACGGCCGCTACTATTGCACAGACGGGTACAAGTGGGGGCCAAGGAGGCTCCAGTCATCTCCAGAAGTTCAAGGCACATCAACCGCCGATCTTTATGGGAGGGGCGGACCCGATGGTAGCTGATCATTGGTTCCGGCAGGTTGACAAGATCTTGAGGGCAATGGAGATCACCTCTGACGCCACCAGGATAACTCTAGCTACATTCCAGTTGGAGGGGGAATCCCAAGTATGGTGGGATTGGGTGAAAGACTCCAAGAACTTGGAGGCCATGACATGGGTAGAGTTCCAGGAACTTTTCATGGGGAAATACTTCCCGGCGACTGCGAGGCATGCAAAGGCCCGGGAGTTCCTAGATCTGAGGCAAGGAACGATGTCAGTGATGGAATATGTGGCTAAATTCACTGAGTTAGCACGTTTCGCTGACCAATATGTGGCCACAGATATGGCCAAGGTTAGAAAATTTGAGGATGGGCTGAAGTTATCCATCCGGGGTAAAATCGTTGGTCTTCTACTACAAGACTTCGACTTGATGGTCACCACAGCTTTGGCCATTGAGAGAGAGGTGGATGACGCAAGGAGCATCCGGGAGTCTGGTGCAAAAGACAAGAAGAAGGAAGGCCAATCCTCTTCTTCTAGCTCAAGGAAGAAGCAAAGGACTTCTACTCCACAAGGATTTCAGGTACAAGACCGCAGTTATCAAGGCCAAGGCCAAAGTCAATCCTCCCAAGGTGGGAGAAATCAGAGACCTTCCTACCAGGTTGGCCAGAGGACTTGCTATCATTGCCACCAACCGGGTCACATGAAGAGGGATTGTCCTCAGAGGCAGGGATCCCAGGGTCATGGGTCGTCGCAATCTCAGACTTCAGTGGGGCAACCACAGACGCAGTATGCTCCTCACTACCCTACTACGGGTCAGGGCAGCCAGTACCAGTTTCAGGGTGCAGCACAAGGCCCTACTATTTCTCGTGCAGGGACACCGCAAGCTGGCCAGATGGGCCAAGGAATGGGTCGAGGAAGAGGCCAGGGCTCACAAGCCGGGACTTCAGGGACTCCGGGGCGTGTCTACGCCATGATGCCACAGACTGGGCTGGCAGATCCGTCGGTGATACAGGGTACATTTCTACTTTCCCGCTTATGGGCTAGAGTGTTATTTGATTCTGGTGCATCTCATTCATTTATTGCTGCATCTTGTGTGGATGACTTGGGCTTAGAGGTTGAGACCTTGAAAGAGCCATTGCATGTGAGTTCTCCCCTAGGTGCTAGGGTGAGGGTTGATCAGATATGTCGGGGGTGTGAGTTGGAGATCTCAGGGATTCTACTCACTATGGACCTTCGAGTCATGGACATGTCGGAGTTCGATGTGATCCTTGGGATGGATTGGTTGGCGGCACACCGAGTCGTCATTGATTGTGATCGAAAGCGAATCACTGCTTACACACCGGATGGGGTTTGTTTCATGTTTCAAGGGGATAAGCACGATGCTTTACCCCAAGCAGTATACGACTCCAGATGGCATGGGCAGCTGATGGGTTGGCTAGCAAGCCTGACCCTTGAAGACGAGGCGAGGCAGGAGTTAAGTCTACCTCGGGTTGTGTGTGATTATGAGGATATTTTTCCGGATGAACTACCGGGATTACCTCCACATAGGGATGTGGACTTCACTATAGAGTTGCATCTCGATACATCTCCCATCTCTATGACACCACACAGGATGGCGCCTACTGAGTTGCAAGAACTCAAGGTACAATTGCAAGAATTGTTGGACAAGGGGTTTATTAGACCGAGCACTTCACCTTGGGGCGCTCCGGTTCTGTTTGCTAAGAAGAAAGATAAGACTCTTCGGTTGTGTATTGATTACCGAAAGTTGAATAGGGTCACTATCAAGAATAGGTACCCTTTGCCGAGGATTGATGACTTGTTTGATCAGCTGAGGGGGGCACGAGTCTATTCCAAGATAGATCTTAGAACCGGTTACCATCAATTGAGGGTTAGGGAGGAAGATATTCCTAAGACGGCGTTTAGAACGCGGTATGGGCATTTCGAGTTCACAGTGATGCCATTTGGATTGACCAATGCTCCAGCGGCATTCATGGACCTCATGCACAGGGTGTTCCAACCCTATTTAGATCAATTTGTTGTGGTTTTTGTTGATGACATCTTGATCTACTCCAAGTCTGAGGAGGAGCATGAGAGTCACTTGAGAATTGTTCTCCAGACATTGAGAGATTATCAGTTATATGCCAAGTTCAGCAAGTGTGAATTCTGGCTTACTGAGGTGAAATTTCTGGGACACGTGGTGTCGGCTTCGGGTGTATCCGTGGACCCGGAGAAGGTTGAGGCAGTTATGAATTGGGAGAGACCGAAGTCAGTCTTCGAGATACGTAGTTTCTTGGGATTGGCGGGGTATTACCGGCGGTTTATTGAGGATTTCTCTCGATTGGCTGCACCTATGACGAAGTTGACCCGGAAAGATGTCAAGTTTGTGTGGAATGATTCTTGTGAGAATGCATTCCAAGAGTTGAAGAAGAGGCTTACTTCAGCTCCTATTCTGATAGTTCCAGAACGAGGACAGAGGTACACGGTCTATTGTGATGCCTCGAAGGACGGGCTGGGATGTGTTTTGATGCAGTCTGGGAGGGTAGTAGCTTATGGTTCTCGACAGCTAAAGAATCACGAGCAGAATTACCCCACACATGACATGGAGTTAGCAGCCATTGTCTTTGCCTTGAAGGCTTGGCGTCACTACCTGTATGGTGAGCAGTTTGAAGTATTTTCGGACCACAAGAGTTTGAAGTATATTTTACACAGCGGGACCTTAACATGAGGCAACGCCGGTGGATGGAGTATTTAGAGGACTATGACTTCACTTTGCATTACCATCCTGGTAAGGCAAACGTGGTGGCTGATGCACTTAGCCGAAGGTCACAGAGAGTTTTAGCTAGTGTAGCTTCCCGGGAGTGGCAGATGCTCGAGACTGTGGGACAGTTCGGGCTATGTTATATGGGTCAGGCTCAGGGTACTTTGGGGAGTTTGGTGACTATACCGTCTCTACTGAGCAGGGTGATTGAGTCCCAGAGTCAGGACACGGAGCTATTGTTCATCCGGGACCGTGTACAGGCAGGTATGGGTGACGAGGGCTGGGCTACTCACTCAGATGGTAGTCTTCGATATCGAGGAAGGGTTGTGGTTCCTCAATTGGCAGATCTGAGGGAGGAGATCCTTAGGGAGTTTCATTGCTCCCGTTTTGCAGTTCATCCAGGGGGCACAAAGATGTATCATGATCTTCGTCGCCAGTATTACTGGAGTGGAATGAAGAGGCAGGTTGGCGATTTTGTCAGTCGATGTCTCACGTGTCAGCAGGTTAAGGCTGAACACCAGAGACCAGCGGGATTACTCCAGCCTTTGGAGGTAGCTGAGTGGAAGTGGGAGCATATCACGATGGATTTTGTGACCCATTTGCCACGGACATCGCGGGGTCATGACGCGGTGTGGGTGATAGTGGACCGGCTTACTAAGTCGGCACACTTTTTGGCTGTGCGGATGACCTTCACATTGGAGGAATTCTGCAGGTTGTATATACGGGAGATTGTCCGGCTGCATGGAGTACCTGTATCTATTGTATCGGACCGGGATCCCAGGTTTACGGCTCATTTTTGGGAGAGTTTCCAGCGAGCCATGGGGACACAATTAATGATGAGCACTGCTTTTCATCCCCAGACAGACGGTCAGTCTGAGAGGACTATCCAGACTTTAGAGGACATGCTACGGGCATGCGTCCTAGATCTTAAGGGTAGCTGGGAAGATCACTTATCCTTGGTGGAGTTTGCATACAATAACAGTTACCAGGCGAGCATAGAGATGGCACCCTATGAGGCACTATATGGGAGGCCATGTCGTTCTCCGGTTTGTTGGACGGAGGTAGGAGAGAGGTCTTCTACGGGTCCGGAATTGATCAGAGACACCTCGGAGAAGGTGGACTTGATTCGGAAGCGTCTTCTCACGGCTCAAAGCCGGCAAAAGAGTTATGCTGATAGACGGCGGCGACCTCTAGAGTTTGAGGTGGGAGATCATGTCTTCTTGAAGGTTATGCCTAAGAGAGGAGTGGTCCGGTTTGGTAAGCGGGGGAAGCTGTCACCGAGATACATCGGGCCCTTCGAGGTACTTGAGAGAGTGGGTACAGTTGCTTACCGGTTGGCATTACCGCCAAATCTATCGAGTGTTCATGCAGTATTCCATGTCTCTATGCTTCGGAAGTACACCCCACATCCGACTCATGTGGTGGATTGGGGAGAGCTTGTTGTTGATGCTGATGGGACTTTCGAGGAGGGACCGGTGCGCATCATGGATAGCCGGGAACAGGTTTTGCGAGGCAAAACCGTGCGGCTAGTGAAGGTGCTGTGGCAGCATCGAGGAGTAGAGGAGGCAACATGGGAGCGCGAGGACACTGTCCGTACTAGTTATCCTTTCTTGTTCGAGGATGGAGGTATATTCTTCTGGTCATTTACCATTAATTGACTTTTGCATATGCATGTGATTGTATGTGCATGTGTATGTGAATTTCGGGGACGAAATTCTTTTAAGGGAGGAAGAATGTGAAACCCGGGAAAAATTTTAACTTTTTCTGAAAAAAAAAACGGAAAATGGTAATTTGCCATTATAGTGTGAGTTAAAAAAAAAAAACTGGTATTTTTATAGACCTCGGATGATGAAACGGACCTCACCGTTGGATTCGTCTCACGAAATCTAGTTACCCAGACAAATTTCGTCGAATTCTGAGATAGTCAGATTTTTCACGTTTTTCGAGGTGACGGGTGTTCGATGACCCCTAAAAACGAAATTTTTATAAAAATTTGAAAATTTAAAAAATATTTTAAATAAAGTTCATATAAAATATTTTGAGTTTAAATCGGTACGAAATTTAATCGTTTCGGGATGAAAACGGACCCGGACAAAGGACGACACTTGGCGCGACGAGGGCCAAGTGTTTAGAAGGTATAAAAGTGAGCAAATCAGATATTTGCTCTTCATTTCTTCATTTGCTGCCGGCTGGATCAAACCAAAGAGCAAAGGAGAAAAAATAAAATTCTTCAAGCTTTCTTTCGCCGATTCTCGGAGTTCCGTCGGTCGGAATTCGTCGGGCCAAGAATTAAAGTCGATCTACGCGACGAGAGCTACGCGTGGGTACCAAAAACAAAGATTTTCACCGAAGATTCAAAGGGAGGATTTTGGAGAAATCTAAGCTTTGGACTTCAATCTTGTTCTTGAGGCTTCCTACAAATTCTTTACGCTTCAAGAGGTAGGGTTCCTCCTACTCGGACCTATTTCTAACCTAAGGTGTCCATAGGGTTCATGTGGGCTGTTTTGGGTATTTCTAATATTTTTCCATTATGATTGGTGCTATGGAAATGGGTAGGATCAATTTTAGTGTGAATTGGTAGTTAGAAAGTGCTAGTTTGTGATTTCTTGAATGTTTAGATAATTGGTTATATAAAAATCATATATTCTGATTTTTATTTTGTTTGAATGATCCATATAAAATCTTGGCTTGATTTTGGTATATGGAAGTATTTATGTAATCCCTTGAAAATTGGGATCATGTGGGCATGCTTTGTGTTTTATATTATGCCTTGTGAATGAAATGTAATATTAGCATGTATTATGTGTTATCATGTTGATGGAGTGTTGATATATGCTCTTGGATATATTGAACTTGAAATGGTTATGTGATTATATGCAAATGATATTAATTGTCATGGTATACAATGATATTTAAAAATTGTCATTTGGCATGCATTGCAATATGGACATGGAATTAACATCACATTCATGGGCTACATGCATGAGTGTGGGTGTAGGGTTGCATGGGGTGATCAACACCAACATTGGTTCTTGATGGTAGGCTCGGGAAAGTGGGATGGAATGTCCTACGGAGTCGCACGGTGACATGCATAAGAAAACTTGTGTCGGGTATAGCAAGTAGGGCTAGACACTCCCTCGGGTGAAAAACCCGACCACTTGGTTCATACACTTACCGGCGGTGAAATTCCAGAAAAGTGTAACGGCGTACGGAGCCGGAGGTGCGATTCCTGAATCCGATACCCCATAAAGGCACATGATTTTGATATATAAATTATTCATTTGATGGGAAACATCCAAGAATGAATTAGTTTTATGACATATGGTTGATTTCAAAATGATCTTTGGATGTGTTTCATCAAAGACGTTTGTTTTACACGTAAGTGTCGCATTGTGTTGTGGGAGTCGGTGTGGGCTCGGGATAGCATGCATGGGTGAGTTTCATCTCATTACTTGGCATGGCATCATGATTTTCCAACATTGTATTATATGTTATTGTTGGAGGGAATACTTGTTGTGAAATGTTGCATTTATACATTGCATATGCATTTTAGGTGATGAGTAGCCTCTGTAGGGATTATTCTACTGGGCATTGGCTCACCCTATACGGGAAACATTTCAGGTGTGGGTCATGCACCAATGGACGGCTCACAATCCGGGTCACATGGTTGAAGAAAAGTCGACTTGTGGCTTCCAATCCATTTTTTTTTGTAAAAGTAGATTTGTAATTAAATTTTGGCATGTAATGTGTAAAGGAATTGTAATAGAGTATATATGGACTGTTTTAATATAACCTTGCATATTTTGATATAAATATGATGATTGGACCCGGTGTGGTCAAGTTTTATGTATAAAATGGACCCTGTGTGGTTATGGTATTATATTGGACCTCGGATGGGTCATGTAAATGTTGATTGCACAGATTGTGTTTTGGGGTAGAGCTTCCCGTACAAAGGAGACTCTGCCCGGATTTCGTTAAATTATGGATCCTGGTAAATGGGACACAACGGTGCGATATCGAGTTATACGGTATCCACGGGCATTCCATGAGTTGATGGGAAATTAACGGACCCCATGAATTTGGGGTGTCACA
>CAUOFW020001376.1:0-101054 GCA_963454935.2 Ilex paraguariensis
GTCTATGAGGAGGAGTTACAAGTAGATGAACCAGTGCATGGGGAAGCTCCCCTAGAGGGGAACGGGGGGTCCTGAACTGGATGCCTAGAGTTATATTTCTTTTGTACTAGACTAGAGAGTTTATTTTGAAATCATGTAAAGTCTAGTATTTTGTTATTTCACTGCAAGTGTAATTTAATTCTTTTGGAAATATATTTGTCATACTTGGCCTATTCTTTTGGGATGGCATTGTGGATATGACATATGATGAATGAAAGTTTATTTTATGATGGATAAATAGACCCGGTGTGGTCAATAGTTATGCATATGTGGACCCGGTGTGGTCAATTGTAATATAATTGTACAGGTTGTGTTTTGGGTAAAGCTCCCCGTACAAAGGAGACTTTGCCCAATTTTGTTAAAATATGAATGGTTGATGAATGAACTTTCGTCGTGATGAATTTACGTAATGCTCTCATGGGGTGAATGATTTTTAGAATGTAATGTCACCCAAGGGGGTTTTTGGGGCGTTACAATATGCTATGAAGGACTGTTAAAAGATAAGTAGGGTTAGAAAACACCTCGTATGGAGCTTTTGACAAAAACAATGTAATTTGCACGTTAAAAGAACAAAAACTATAGAAGGATGAAAGTAAGTAACGACATAATTTAAAAAATAAATGTTAAAAGAAAGCAATATGCACTAAAATCTAAATGAACAGTTAATCCTCCAAAAGATCCAAGTAAACCGGATCCACCAATTCTTCCCCACCCTTTGACCTTGAAAACCTCAAAGAATGACTTATGTCTTTGTCCACTGACCTTGAATGTGAACCCAATCTGTAAATTGTCGAAATTAAACATTCAAAGCACATATGGGTGAGTTCAAGAGCCAACACCTATGTGATACTCTTTACAATAGGATAAACTTCTATAATGTTCTCATGTATTCATAATTCAAAGCAAAGATCAAAACAATCCATAGACCCATAACACTCTAAATAGGGGAATATAGGTCAACATTCAGATATTTTTCACAAATGGTTTTATCATTTTTCACATATTTCTCAACTACACTTAAGCAAAAATTTGTAGAACATGTGAAAGGTGAATTTCAACAGAAAAATTGGTATCATCAACAAACATTTTTGTGCAAAATTGGTGTATCATACAAATGGTGCAACTCACCCCCAAACTAGATTAATGCATTGTCCTCAATACAAAAAAAAAAGATATGATATGCAATCAAGGACTTTTAAAAGCTAAGCAGGGTTAGAAAACACCTCGTATTGAGCTTTTGACAAAAACAATGTAATCTGCAAATTAAAAGAACGACAACTACACAAGGTTGAAAGTAAGTAAACGACATAATTTAAAAATTAAATGAGAAAAGAAAGGGATTGTACACTAAAATCTACACGAACAATTAATCCTCCAAAAGATCCAAGTAAACCGGATCCACCAATTCTTCCTCCACCCTTTGACCTTGAAAACCCTCAAAGAATGGCTTATGTCTTTGTCCACTGACCTTGAATGTGAACCCAATCTGTAAATTGTCGAAATTAAACATTCAAAGCAGTTATGGGTGAGTTCAAGAGCCTACATATATGTGATACTCTTTGCAATAGGATAAACTTCTATAATGTGCTCATGTATTCATAATTCAAAGCAAAGATCAAAAGTATTCATTAACCCATTACACTCTAAATAAGGGAATATAGGTCAACATTTAGATATTTTTCACAAAAAGTTTTATCCTTTTTCACATATTTGTCGACTATTCTTAAGCAAAAATTTGTAGAACATGTGAAAGGTGAATTTCAACAGAAAAATTGGTATCATCAACAAACATTTTTGTGCAAAATTGGTGTATCATACAAATGGTGCAACTCACCCCCAAACTAGATTAATGCATTGTCCTCAATACAAAAAAAAAAGATATGATATGCAATCAAGGACTTTTAAAAGCTAAGCAGGGTTAGAAAACACCTCGTATTGAGCTTTTGACAAAAACAATGTAATCTGCAAATTAAAAGAACGACAACTACACAAGGTTGAAAGTAAGTAAACGACATAATTTAAAAATTAAATGAGAAAAAGATAGCGATTGTACACTCAAATCTACAAGAACAATTAATCCTCCAAAAGATCCAAGTAAACCGGATCCACCAATTCTTCCTCCACCCTTTGACCTTGAAAACCCTCAAAGAATGGCTTATGTCTTTGTCCATTGACCTTGAATGTGAACCCAATCTGTAAATTGTCGAAATTAAACATTCAAAGCACATATGGGTGAGTTCAAGAGCCAACACCTATGTGATACTCTTTGCAATAGGATAAACTTCTATAATGTTCTCATGTATTCATAATTCAAAACAAAGATCAAAACAATCCATAGACCCATAAAACTATAAATAGGGGAATATCGGTCAACATCAGATATTTTTCACAAATGGTTTTATCATTTTTCACATATTTCTCAACTATTCTTAAGCAAAAATTTGTAGAACATGTGAAAGGTGAATTTCAACAGAAAAATTGGTACCATCAACAAACATTTTTGTGCAAAATTGATGTATCATACAAAAGGTGCGCCGACCCCCCCCCCCCAACTTGATTAATGCATTGTCCTCAATACAACAAAAATGATATCATATGCTATGAAGGACTGTTAAAAGATAAGTAGGGTTAGAAAACACCTCGTACGGAGCTTTTGACAAAAACAATGTAATTTGCACATTAAAAGAACAAAAACTACAGAAGGATGAAAGTAAGTATACGACATAATTTAAAAATTAAATGTTAAAAAGAAAGCAATTATGCACTAAAATCTAAATGAACAGTTAATCCTCCAAAAGATCCAAGTAAACTGGATCCACCAATTCTTCCTCCACCCTTTGACCTTGAAAACCCTCAAAGAATGGCTTATGTCTTTGTCCACTGACGTTGAATGTGAACCCAATCTGTAAATTGTCGAAATTAAACATTCAAAGCACATATGGGTGAGTTCAAGAGCCAACACCTATGTGGTACTCTTTGCAATAGGATAAACTTCTATAATGTTCTCATGTATTCATAATTCAAAGCAAAGATCAAAACAATCCATAGACCCATAACACTCTAAATAGGGGAATATAGGTCAACATTCAGATATTTTTCACAAATGGTTTTATCATTTTTCACATATTTCTCAACTATTCTTAAGCAAAAATTTGTAGAACATGTGAAAGGTGAATTTCAACAGAAAAATTTGTATCATCAACAAACATTTTTGTGCAAAATTGGTGTATCATACAAATGGTGCAACTCACCCCCCAACTAGATTAATGCATTGTCCTCAATACAAAAAAAAAGATATGATATGCAATCAAGGACTTTTAAAAGATAAGCAGGGTTAGAAAACACCTCGTAAGGAGCTTTTGACAAAAACAATGTAGTTTGCAAATTAAAAGAACGACAACTACACAAGGTTGAAAGTAAGTAAACGACATAATTTAAAAATTAAATGAGAAAAAGAAAGGGATTGTACACTAAAATCTACACGAACAATTAATCCTCCAAAAGATCCAAGTAAACCGGATCCACCAATTCTTCCTCCACCCTTTGACCTTGAAAACCCTCAAAGAATGGCTTATGTCTTTGTCCACTGACCTTGAATGTGAACCCAATCTGTAAATTGTCGAAATTAAACATTCAAAGCAGTTATGGGTGAGTTCAAGAGCCTACATATATGTGATACTCTTTGCAATAGGATAAACTTCTATAATGTGCTCATGTATTCATAATTCAAAGCAAAGATCAAAAGTATTCATTAACCCATTACACTCTAAATAAGGGAATATAGGTCAACATTTTAGATATTTTTCACAAAATGTTTTATCCTTTTTCACATATTTGTCGACTATTCTTAAGCAAAAATTTGTAGAACATGTGAAAGGTGAATTTCAACAGAAAAATTTGTATCATCAACAAACATTTTTGTGCAAAATTGGTGTATCATACAAATGGTGCAACTCACCCCCCAACTAGATTAATGCATTGTCCTCAATACAAAAAAAAAGATATGATATGCAATGAAGGACTTTTAAAAGATAAGCAGGGTTAGAAAACACCTCGTAAGGAGCTTTTGACAAAAACAATGTAGTCTGCAAATTAAAAGAACGACAACTACACAAGGTTGAAAGTAAGTAAACGACATAATTTAAAAATTAAATGAGAAAAAGAAAGGGATTGTACACTAAAATCTACACGAACAATTAATCCTCCAAAAGATCCAAGTAAACCGGATCCACCAATTCTTCCTCCACCCTTTGACCTTGAAAACTCTCAAAGAATGGCTTATGTCTTTGTCCACTGACCTTGAATGTGAACCCAATCTGTAAATTGTCGAAATTAAACATTCAAAGCACATATGGGTGAGTTCAAGAGCCAACACCTATGTGATACTCTTTGCAATAGGATAAACTTCTATAATGTTCTCATGTATTCATAATTCAAAGCAAAGATCAAAACAATCCATAGACCCATAAAACTATAAATAGGGGAATATCGGTCAACATCAGATATTTTTCACAAATGGTTTTATCATTTTTCACATATTTCTCAACTATTCTTAAGCAAAAATTTGTAGAACATGTGAAAGGTGAATTTCAACAGAAAAATTGGTATCATCAACAAACATTTTTGTGCAAAATTGGTGTATCATACAAATGGTGCAACTCACCCCCCAACTAGATTAATGCATTGTCCTCAATACAAAAAAAAAGATATGATATGCAATCAAGGACTTTTAAAAGATAAGCAGGGTTAGAAAACACCTCGTAAGGAGCTTTTGACAAAAACAATGTAATCTGCAAATTAAAAGAACGACAACTACACAAGGTTGAAAGTAAGTAAACGACATAATTTAAAAATTAAATGAGAAAAAGAAAGGGATTGTACACTAAAATCTACACGAACAATTAATCCTCCAAAAGATCCAAGTAAACCGGATCCACCAATTCTTCCTCCACCCTTTGACCTTGAAAACCCTCAAAGAATGGCTTATGTCTTTGTCCACTGACCTTGAATGTGAACCCAATCTGTAAATTGTCGAAATTAAACATTCAAAGCAGTTATGGGTGAGTTCAAGAGCCAACATATATGTGATACTCTTTGCAATAGGATAAACTTCTATAATGTGCTCATGTATTCATAATTCAAAGCAAAGATCAAAAGTATTCATTAACCCATTACACTCTAAATAGGGGAATATAGGTCAACATTTTAGATATTTTTCACAAAAAGTTTTATCCTTTTTCACATATTTGTCGACTATTCTTAAGCAAAAATTTGTAGAACATGTGAAAGGTGAATTTCAACAGAAAAATTGGTATCATCAACAAACATTTTTGTGAAAAATTGGTGTATCATACAAATGGTGCACCTCACCCCCAACTTGATTAATGCATTGTCCTCAATACAACAAAAAGATATGATATGCAATGAAGGACTTTTAAAAGATAAGCAGGGTTAGACAACACCTCGTATGGAGCTTTTGACAAAAACAATGTAATCTGCAAATTAAAAGAATGACAACTACACAAGGATGAAAATAAGTAAACGACATAATTTAAAAATTAAATGAGAAAAAGAAAGCGATTGTACACTCAAATCTACATGAACAATTAATCCTCCAAAAGATCCATGTAAACCAGATCCACCAATTCTTCCTCCACCCTTTGACCTTGAAAACCCTCAAAAAATGGCTTATGTCTTTGTCCAGTGACCTTGAATGAGAACCCAGTCTATAAATTTTCAAATTAAACATTCGAAGCACTTATGGGTGAGTTCAAGAGCCAACACCTATGTGATACTCTTTGCAATAGGACAAACTTCTGGAATGTGCTCATGTATTCATAATTCAAAGCAAGGATCAAAACTATCCATAAACCCATAACTCAAAATAGGGGAATATAGGTCAACATTCAGATATTTTTCACAAAAAGTTTTGTCATTTTTCACATATTTCTTGACTATTCTTAAACAAAAATTTATAGAACATGTGAAAGGTGAATTTCAACACAAAAATTGGTAACATCAACAAACATTTTTGTGAAAAATTGATGTATCATACAAATGGTGCACCAAACCCCCAACTTGATTAATGCATTGTCCTCAATACAAAAAAAAAAGATATGATATGCAATGAAGGGCTTTTAAAAGATAAGTAGGGTCAGAAAACACCTCATACGGAGCTTTTGACCATAACAGTGTAATCTACACATTAAAAGAACGACAACTACACAAGGATGAAAGTAAGTAAACGACCTAATTTAAAAATTAAATGATAAAAAGAAAGCGATTGTACATTAAAATCTACACGAACAGTTAATCCTCCAAAAGATCCAAGTAAACTAGATCCACCAATTCTTCGTCCACCCTTTGACCTTGAAAACCCTCAAAGAATGGCTTATGTCTTTGTCCAGTGACCTTGAATGAGAACCCAATCTCTAAATTGTCGAAATTAAACATTCAGAGCACTTATGGGTGGGTTCAAGAGCCAACACCTGTGTGATACTCTTTGCAATAGGATAAACTTATTTCATGTGCTCATGTATTCATAATTCAAGGCAAAGATCAAAAGTATCCATAAACCCATAACACTCAAAATAGGGGTATAGAGGTTAACATTCCGATATTTTTCACAAAAAGTTTTATCCTTTTTCACATATTTCTCGACTATTCTTAAACAAAAATTTGTAGAACATGTGAAAGGTGAATTTCAACACAAAAATTGGTATCATCAACAAACCTTTTTGTGAAAAATTGGTGTATCATACAAAAGGTGCGCCTCCACCCCCCAACTTGATTAATGCATTGTCCTCAATACAACAAAAAAGATATGATATGCAATGATGGACTTTTAAAAGATAAGTAGGGTTAGAAAACACCTCGTGTTGAGCTTTTGACAAAAACAATGTAATCTGCACATTAAAAGAACAAAAACTACACAATGTTGAAAGTAAGTAAACGACATAATTTAAAAATTAAATGATAAAAAGAAAGGGTTGTACACTAAAATCTACACGAACAGATAATCCACCAAAAGATCCCAGAAACCGGATCCACCAATTCTTCATCCACCCTTTGACCTTGAAAAACCTCAAAGAATGGCTTATGTCTTTGTCCACTGACCTTGAATGTGAACCCAATCTGTAAATTGTCGAAATTAAACATTCAAAGCAGTTATGGGTGAGTTCAAGAGCCAACATATATGTGATACTCTTTGCAATAGGAAAAACTTCTATAATGTGCTCATGTATTCATAATTCAAAGCAAAGATCAAAAGTATCCATTAACCCATAACACTCTAAAAAAGGGAATATAGGTCAACATTTAGATATTTTTCACAAAAAGTTTTATCATTTTTCACATATTTCTCACCTATTCTTAAACAAAAATTTGTAGAACATGTGAAAGGTGAATTTCAACACAAAAATTGGTATCATCAACAAACTTTTTGTGAAAAATTGGTGTATCATACAAATGGTGCACCTCTCCCCCAACATGATTAATGCATTGTCCTCAATACAACAAAAAAGATATGATATGCAATGAAGGACTTTTAAAAGATAAGTAGGGTTGCAAAAAACCCCGTATGGAAATTTTGACAAAAACAATGTAATCTACACATTAAAAGAACGAAAACTACACAAGGATAAAAGTAAGTAAACGACATAATTTAAAAATTAAATGATAAAAAGAAAGCGATTGTACACTAAAATCTACACGAACAGTTAATCCTCCAAAAGATCCAAGTAAACGGGATCCACCAATTCTTCCTCCACCCTTTGACCTTGAAAACCCTCAAAGAATGGCTTATGTCTTTTTCCATTGACCTTGAATGTGAACCCAATCTGTAAATTGTCGAAATTAAACATTCAAAGCACTTATGGGTGAGTTCAAGAGCCAACACATATGTGGTACTCTTTGCAATAGGACAAACTTCTATAATGTGCTCATGTATTCATAATTCAAAGCAAAGATCAAAAGTATACATAAACCCATTACACTCTAAATAGGGGAATATAGGTCAACATTCAGATATTTTTCACAAAAAGTTTTTCATTTTTCACATATTTCTCGACTATTCTTAAACAAAAATTTGTAGAACATGTGAAAGGTGAATTTCAACACAAAAATTGGTATCATCAACAAACATTTTTGTGAAAAATTGGTGTATCATACAAATGGTGCGCCTCCCCCCCCCCCCAACTTGATTAATGCATTGTCCTCAATACAACAAAAATGATGTCATATGCAATGAAGGACTTTTAAAAGATAAGCGGGTTAGAAAACACCTCGTATGGAGCTTTTGACAAAAACAATGTAATCTGCAAATTAAAAGAATGACAACTACACAAGGATGAAAATAAGTAAACGACATAATTTAAAAATTAAATGAGAAAAAGAAAGCGATTGTACACTCAAATCTACATGAACAATTAATCCTCCAAAAGATCCAAGTAAACCAGATCCACCAATTCTTCCTCCACCCTTTGACCTTGAAAACCCTCAAAAAATGGCTTATGTCTTTGTCCAGTGACCTTGAATGAGAACCCAGTCTATAAATTTTCAAAATTAAACATTCGAAGCACTTATGGGTGAGTTCAAGAGCCAACACCTATGTGATACTCTTTGCAATAGGACAAACTTCTGGAATGTGCTCATGTATTCATAATTCAAAGCAAGGATCAAAACTATCCATAAACCCATAACACTAAATAGGGGAATATAGGTCAACATTCAGATATTTTTCACAAAATTTTTTTCATTTTTCACATATTTCTTGACTATTCTTAAACAAAAATTTATAGAACATGTGAAAGGTGAATTTCAACACAAAAATTGGTATCATCAACAAACATTTTTGTGAAAAATTGATGTATCATACAAATGGTGCACCAAACCCCCCAACTTGATTAATGCATTGTCCTCAATACAAAAAAAAAAGATATGATATGCAATGAAGGGCTTTTAAAAGATAAGTAGGGTCAGAAAACACCTCATACGGAGCTTTTGACCAAACAGTGTAATCTACACATTAAAAGAACGACAACTACACAAGGATGAAAGTAAGTAAACGACCTAATTTAAAAATGAAATGATAAAAAGAAAGCGATTGTACACTAAAATCTACACGAACAGTTAATCCTCCAAAAGATCCAAGTAAACCAGATCCACCAATTCTTCCCCCACCCTTTGACCTTGAAAACCCTCAAAGAATGGCTTATGTCTTTGTCCAGTGACCTTGAATGAGAACCCAATCTCTAAATTGTCGAAATTAAACATTCAGAGCACTTATGGGTGGGTTCAAGAGCCAACACCTATGTGATACTCTTTGCAATAGGATAAACTTATTTCATGTGCTCATGTATTCATAATTCAAGGCAAAGATCAAAAGTATCCATAAACCCATAACACTCAAAATAGGGGAATAGAGGTTAACATTCCGATATTTTTCACAAAAAGTTTTATCCTTTTTCACATATTTCTGACTATTCTTAAACAAAAATTTGTAGAACATGTGAAAGGTGAATTTCAACACAAAAATTGGTATCATCAACAAACTTTTTGTGAAAAATTGGTGTATCATACAAAAGGTGCGCCTCCCCCCCCCCAACTTGATTAATTCATTGTCCTCAATACAACAAAAAAGATATGATATGCAATGATGGACTTTTAAAAGATAAGTAGGGTTAGAAAACACCTCGCATTGAGCTTTTGACAAAAACAATGTAATCTGCACATTAAAAGAACGAAAACTACACAATGTTGAAAGTAAGTAAACGACATAATTTAAAAATTAAATGATAAAAAGAAAGGGATTGTACACTAAAATCTACACGAACAGTTAATCCTCCAAAATATCCCAGAAAACCGGATCCACCAATTCTTCATCCACCCTTTGACCCTGAAAACCCTCAAAGAATGGCTTATGTCTTTGTAGATTGACCTTGAATGTGAACCCAATCTGTAAATTGTCGAAATTAAACATTCAAAGCACTTATGGGTGAGTTCAAGAGCCAACACATATGTGGTACTCTTTGCAATAGGACAAACTTCTGTAATGTGCTCATGTATTCATAATTCAAAGCACAGATCAAAAGTACCCATAAACCCATTACACTCTAAATAGGGGAATATAGGTCAACATTCATATATTTTTCACAAAAATTTTATCATTTTTGACATATTTCTCGACTATTCTTAAAGAAAAATTTGTAGAACATGTGAAAGGTGAATTTCAACACAAAAATTGGTATCATCAACAAACATTTTTGTGAAAAATTGTTGTATCATACAAAAGGTGCGCCGCCCCACCCCCCAACTTGATTAATGCATTGTCCTCAATACAACAAAAATTATATGATATGCAATGAAGGACTTTTAAAAGATAAGTTGGGTTAGAAAACACCTCGTATGGAGCTTTTGACAAAAACAATGTAATTTGCACTTTAAAGAACGAAAACTACACAAGGATGAAAGTAAGTAAACGACATAATTAAAAATTAAATGATAAAAAGAAAGCGATTATACACTAAAATCTACACGAACAGTTAATCCTCCAAAAGATCCAAGTAAACCGGATCCACCAATTCTTCCTCCACCCTTTGACCTTGAAAACCCTCAAAGAATGGCTTATGTCTTTGTCCACTGACCTTGAATGTGAACCCAATCTGTAAATTGTCGAAATTAAACATTCAAAGCACATATGGGTGAGTTCAAGAGCCAACACCTATGTGATACTCTTTGCAATAGGATAAACTTCTATAATGTGCTCATGTATTCATAATTCAAAGCAAAGATAAAAACAATCCATAAACCCATAACACTCTAAATAGGGGAATATAGGTCAACATTCAGATATTTTTCACAAAAGGTTTTATCATTTTTCACATATTTCTCGACTATTCTTAAACAAAAATTTGTAGAACATGTGAAAGGTGAATTTCAACAGAAAAATTGGTATCATCAACAAACATTTTTGTGAAAAATTGGTGTATCATACAAATGGTGCAACTCACCCCCAACTTGATTAATGCATTGTCCTCAATACCAAAAAAAAGATATGATATGCAATGAAGGACTTTTAAAAGATAAGCAGGGTTAGAAAACACCTCGTATGGAGCTTTTGACAAAAACAATGTAATCTGCAAATTAAAAGAACGACAACTACACAAGGTTGAAAGTAAGTAAACGACATAATTTAAAAATTAAATGAGAAAAAGAAAGCGATTGTACACTCAAATCTACAAGAACAGTTAATCCTCCAAAAGATCCAAGTAAACCGGATCCACCAATTCTTCCTCCACCCTTTGACCTTGAAAACCCTCAAAGAATGGCTTATGTCTTTGTCCAGTGACCTTGAATGAGAACCCAATCTATAAATTGTCGAAATTAAACATTCGAAGCACTTATGGGTGAGTTCAAGAGCCAACACCTATGTGATACTCTTTGCAATAGGACAAACTTCTGTAATGTGCTCATGTATTCATAATTCAAAGCAAAGATCAAAAGTATCCATAAACCCATAACTCTAAATAGGGGAATATAGGTCAACATTCAGATATTTTTCACAAAAAGTTTTATCATTTTTCACATATTTCTTGACTATTCTTAAACAAAAATTTATAGAACATGTGAAAGGTGAATTTCAACACAAAAATTGGTATCATCAACAAACATTTTTGTGAAAAATTGATGTATCATACAAATGGTGCACCTAACCCCCCAACTTGATTAATGCATTGTCCTCAATACAAAAAAAAAGATATGATATGCAATGAAGACTTTTAAAAGATAAGTAGGGTCAGAAAACACCTCATATGGAGCTTTTGACCAAAACAATGTAATCTACACATTAAAAGAATGACAACTACACAAGGATGAAAGTAAGTAAACGACATAATTTAAAAATTAAATGATAAAAAGAAAGCGATTGTACACCAAAATCTACACGAACAGTTAATCCCCCAAAAGATCCAAGTAAACCAGATCCACCAATTCTTCCTCCACCCTTTGACCTTGAAAACCCTCAAAGAATGGCTTATGTCTTTGTCCGTGACCTTGAATGTGAACCCAATCTGTAATTGTCGAAATTAAACATTCAAAGCACTTATGGGTGGGTTCAAGAGCCAACACCTATGTGATACTCTTTGCAATAGGATAAACTTATTTAATGTGCTCATGTATTCATAATTCAAAGCAAAGATCAAAAGTATCCATAACCCATAACACTCAAAATAGGGGAATATAGGTCAACATTCAGATATTTTTCACAAAATGTTTTATCCTTTTTCACATATTTCTCGACTATTCTTAAACAAAAATTTGTAGAACATGTGAAAGGTGAATTTCAACACAAAAATTGGTATCATCAACAAACCTTTTTGTGAAAAATTGGTGTATCATACAAATGGTGCGCCTCCCCCCCCCCAACTTGATTAATGCATTGTCCTCAATACAACAAAAAAGATATGATATGCAATGAAGGACTTTTAAAAGATAAGTAGGGTTAGAAAACACCTCGTATGGAGCTTTTGACAAAAACAATGTAATCTGCACATTAAAAGAACGAAAACTACACAAGGATGAAAGTAAGTAAACGACATAATTTAAAAATTAAATGATAAAAAGAAAGCGATTGTACACTAAAATCTACACGAACAGTTAATCCTCCAAAAGATCCAAGTAAACCGGATCCACCAATTCTTCCTCCACCCTTTGACCTTGAAAACCCTCAAAGAATGGCTTATGTCTTTGTCCATTGACCTTGAATGTGAACCCAATCTGTAAATTGTCGAAATTAAACATTCAAAGCACTTATGGGTGAGTTCAAGAGCCAACACATATGTGATACTCTTTGCAATAGGACAAACTTCTATAAATGTGCTCATGTATTCATAATTCAAAGCAAAGATCAAAAGTATCCATAAACCCATAACACTCTAAATAGGGGAATATAGGTCAACATTCAGATATTTTTCACAAAAAGTTTTATCATTTTTCACATATTTCTCGACTATTCTTAAACAAAAATTTGTAGAACATGTGAAAGGTGAATTTCAACACAAAAATTGGTATCATCAACAAACATTTTTGTGAAAAATTGGTGTATCATACAAATGGTGCACCTCACCCCCCAACTTGATTAATGCATTGTCCTCAATACAACAAAAAAGATATGATATGCAATGAAGGACTTTTAAAAGATAAGTAGGGTTAGAAAACACCTCGTATGGAGCTTTTGACAAAACAATGTAATCTACACATTAAAAGAACGAACTACACAAGGATGAAAGTAAGTAAACGACATAATTTAAAAATTAAATGATAAAAAGAAAGCGATTGTACACTAAAATCTACACGAACAGTTAATCCTCCAAAAGATCCAAGTAAACCGGATCCACCAATTCTTCCTCCACCCTTTGACCTTGAAAACCCTCAAAGAATGGCTTATGTCTTTGTCCATTGACCTTGAATGTGAAACCAATCTGTAAATTGTCGAAATTAAACATTCAAAGCACTTATGGGTGAGTTCAAGAGCCAACACATATGTGATACTCTTTGCAATAGGACAAACTTCTATAATGTGCTCATGTATTCATAATTCAAAGCAAAGATCAAAAGTATCCATAAACCCATTACACTCTAAATAGGGGAATATAGGTCAACATTCAGATATTTTTCACAAAAAGTTTTATCATTTTTCACATATTTCTCGACTATTCTTAAACAAAAATTTGTAGAACATGTGAAAGGTGAATTTCAACACAAAAATTGGTATCATCAACAAACATTTTTGTGAAAAATTGGTGTATCATACAAATGGTGCACCTCACCCCCCAACTTGATTAATGCATTGTCCTCAATACAACAAAAAAGATATGATATGCAATGAAGGCTTTTAAAAGATAAGTTGGGTCAGAAAACACCTCATATGGAGCTTTTGACCAAAACAATGTAATCTACACATAAAAGAATGACAACTACACAAGGATGAAAGTAAGTAAACGACATAATTTAAAAATTAAATGATAAAAAGAAAGCGATTGTACACTAAAATCTACACGAACAGTTAATCCTCCAAAAGATCCAAGTAAACCAGATCCACCAATTCTTCCTCCACCCTTTGACCTTGAAAACCCTCAAAGAATGGCTTATGTCTTTGTCCAGTGACCTTGAATGAGAACCCAATCTATAAATTGTCGAAATTAAACATTCAAAGCACTTATGGGTGAATTCAAGAGCCAACACCTATGTGATACTCTTTGCAATAGGATAAACTTCTTTAATGTGCTCATGTATTCATAATTCAAAGCAAAGATCAAAAGTATCCATAAACCCATAACACTCAAAATAGGGGAATAAAGGTCAACATTCAGATATTTTTCACAAAAAGTTTTATCATTTTTCACATATTTCTCGACTATTCTTAAACAAAAATTTGTAGAACATGTGAAAGGTGAATTTCAACACAAAAATTGGTATCATCAACAAACATTTTTGTGAAAAATTGGTGTATCATACAAATGGTGCACCTCTCCCCCCAACTAGATTAATGCATTGTCCTCAATACAACAAAAAAGATATGATATGCAATGAAGGACTTTTAAAAGATAAGTAGGGTTCAAAAAAACCTCGTATGGAATTTTGACAAAAACAATGTAATCTACACAATAAAAGAACGAAAACTACACAAGGATGAAAGTAAGTAAACGACATAATTTAAAAATTAAATGATAAAAAGAAAGCGATTGTACACTAAAATCTACAGAACAGTTAATCCTCCAAAAGATTCAAGTAAACGGGATCCACCAATTCTTCCTCCACCCTTTGACCTTGAAAACCGTCAAAGAATGGCTTATGTCTTTTTCCATTGACCTTGAATGTGAAACCAATCTGTAAATTGTCGAAATTAAACATTCAAAGCACTTATGGGTGAGTTCAAGAGCCAACACATATGTGGTACTCTTTGCAATAGGACAAACTTCTATAATGTGCTCATGTATTCATAATTCAAAGCAAAGATCAAAAGCATCCATAAACCCATTACACTCTAAATAGGGGAATATAGGTCAACATTCAGATATTTTTCACAAAACGTTTTATCATTTTTCACATATTTCTCGACTATTCTTAAACCAAAATTTGTAGAACATGTGAAAGGTGAATTTCAACACAAAAATTGGTATCATCAACAAACATTTTTGTGAAAAATTGGTGTATCATACAAATGGTGCACCTCACCCCCCAACATGATTAATGCATTGTCCTCAATACAACAAAAAAGATATGATATGCAATGAAGGACTTTTAAAAGATAAGTAGGTTTAGAAAACACCTCGTATGGAGCTTTTGACAAAAACAATGTAATCTTCACATTAAAAGAACGAAAACTACACAAGGATAAAGTAAGTAAACGACATAATTTAAAAATTAAATGATAAAAAGAAAGCGATTGTACACTAAAATCTACACGAACAGTTAATCCTCCAAAAGATCCAAGTAAACCGGATCCACCAATTCTTCCTCCACCCTTTGACCTTGAAAACCCTCAAAGAATGGCTTATGTCTTTGTCCATTGACCTTGAATGTGAACCCAATCTGTAAATTGTTAAAATTAAACATTCAAAGCACTTATGGGTGAGTTCAAGAGCCAACACATATGTGATACTCTTTGCAATAGGACAAACTTCTATTATGTGCTCATGTATTCATAATTCAAAGCAAAGATCAAAAGTATCCATAAACCCATAACACTCTAATTAGGGGAATCTAGGTCAACATTCAGATATTTTTCACATAAAGTTTTATCATTTTTCGCATATTTCTCGACTATTCTTAAACAAAAATTTGTAGAACATGTGAAAGGTGAATTTCAACACAAAAATTGGTATCATCAACAAACATTTTTGTGAAAAATTGGTGTATCATACAAATGGTGCACCTCACCCCCCAACTTGATTAATGCGTTGTCCTCAATACAACAAAAATGATATGATATGCAATGAAGGACTTTTAAAAGATAAGTAGGGTTAGAAAACACCTCGTATGGAGCTTTTGACAAAAACAATGTAATCTGCACATTAAAAGAACGAACACTACACAAGGAAGAAATTAAGTAAACGACATAATTTAAAATTTAAATGATAAAAAGAAAGCGATTGTACACTAAAATCTACACGAACAGTTAATCGTCCAAACGATCCAAGTAAACCGGATCCACAAATTCTTCCTCCACCCTTTGAACTTGAAAACCCTCAAACAATGGCTTATGTCTTTGTCCATTAGCCTTGAATGTGAACCCATTCTGTAAATTGTCAAAATTAAACATTCAAAGCAATTTTGGGTGAGTTCAAGAGCCAACACATATGTGATACTCTTTGCATTAGGACAAACTTCTATTATGTGCTCATGTATTCATAATTCAAAGCAAAGATCAAAAGTACGCATAAACCCATATCACTCTAAATAGGGGAATCTAGGTCAACATTCAGATATTTTTCACATAAAGTTTTATCATTTTTCACATATTTCTCGACTATTCTTAAACAAAAATTTGTAGAACATGTGAAAGGTGAATTTCAACAGAAAAATTGGTATCATCAACAAACATTTTTGTGAAAAATTGGTGTATCATACAAATGGTGCACCTCACCCCCCAACTTGATTAATGTGTTGTCCTCAATACAAGAAAAAAGATATGATATGCAATGAAGGACTTTTAAAAGATAATCCTCCAAAAGATCCAAGTAAACCAGATCCACCAATTCTTCCTCCACCCTTTGACCTTGAAAACCCTCAAAGAATGGCTTATGTCTTTTTCCAGTGACCTTGAATGAGAACCCAATCTATAATTGTCGAAATTAAACATTCCAAGCACTTATGGATGAATTCAAGAGCCAACACCTATGTGATACTCTTTGCAATAGGATAAACTTCTTTAATGTGCTCATGTATTCATAATTCAAAGCTAAGATCAAAAGTATCCATAAACCCATAACACTCAAAATAGGGGAATAAATGTTAACATTCAGATATTTTTCACAAAAAGTTTTATCATTTTTCACATATTTCTCGACTACTCTTAAACAAAAATTTGTTGAACATGTGAAAGGTGAATGTCAACACAAAAATTGGTATCATCAACAAACATTTTTGTGAAAAATTGGTGTATCATACGAATGGTGCCCCTCTCCGCCCAACTTGATTAATGCATTGTCCTCAATACAACAAAAAAGATATGATATGCAATGAAGGACTTTTAAAAGATAAGTAGGGTTCAAAAAACCTCGTATGGAAATTTTGACAAAAACAATGTAATCTACACAATAAAAGAACGAAAACTACACAAGGATGAAAGTAAGTAAACGACATAATTTTAAAATTAAATGATAAAAAGGAAGCGATTGTACACTAAAATCTACACAAACAGTTAATCCTCCAAAAGATTCAAGTAAACGGGATCCACCAATTCTTCCTCCACCCTTTGACCTTGAAAACCCTCAAAGAATGGCTTATGTCTTTTTCCATTGACCTTGAATGTGAACCCAATCTGTAAATTGTCGAAATTAAACATTCAAAGCACTTATGGGTGAGTTCAATAGCCAACACATATGTGGTACTCTTTGCAATAGGACAAACTTCTATAATGTGCTTATGTATTCATAATTCAAAGCCAAGATCAAAAGCATCCATAAACCCATTACACTCTAAATAGGGGAATATAGGTCAACATTCAGATATTTTTCACAAAAGTTTTATCATTTTTGACATATTTCTCGACTATTCTTAAACAAAATTTGTAGAACATGTGAAAGGTGAATTTCAACACAAAAATTGGTATCATCAACAAACATTTTTGTGAAAAATTGGTGTCTCATACAAATGGTGCACCTCACCCCCCAACATGATTAATGCGTTGTCCTCAATACAACAAAAAAATATGATATGCAATGAAGGACTTTTAAAAGATAAGTAGGGTTAGAAAACACCTCGTATGGAGCTTTTGACAAAAACAATGTAATCTTCACATTAAAAGAACGAAAACTACACAAGGATAAAATTAAGTAAACGACATAATTTAAAAATTAAATGATAAAAAGAAAGCGATTGTACACTAAAATCTACACGAACAGTTAATCCTCCAAAAGATCCAAGTAAACCGGATCCACCAATTCTTCCTCCACCCTTTGACCTTGAAAACCCTCAAAGAATGGCTTATGTCTTTGTCCATTACCTTGAATGTGAACCCAATCTGTAAATTGTCAAAATTAAACATTCAAAGCAATTATGGGTGAGTTCAAGAGCCAACACATATGTGATACTCTTTGCATTAGGACAAACTTCTATTATGTGCTCATGTATTCATAATTCAAAGCAAAGATCAAAAGTACGCATAAACCCATAACACTCTAAATAGGGGAATCTAGGTCAACATTCAGATATTTTTCACAAAAAGTTTTATCATTTTTCACATATTTCTCGACTATTCTTAAACAAAAATTTGTAGAACATGTGAAAGGTGAATTTCAACAGAAAAATTGGTATCATCAACAAACATTTTTGTGAAAAATTGGTGTATCATACAAATGGTGCACCTCACCCCCCAACTTGATTAATGCGTTGTCCTCAATACAACAAAAAAGATATGATATGCAATGAAGGACTTTTAAAAGATAAGTAGGGTTAGAAAACACCTCGTATGGAGCTTTTGACAAAAACAATTTAATCTGCACATTAAAAGAACGAACCCTACACAAGGAAGAAATTAAGTAAACGACATAATTTAAAAATTAAATGATAAAAAGAAAGCGATTGTACACTTAAATCTACACGAACAGTTAATCGTCCAAAAGATCCAAGTAAACCGGATCCACAAATTCTTCCTCCACCCTTTGAACTTGAAAACCCTCAAAGAATGGCTTATGTCTTTGTCCATTAGCCTTGAATGTGAACCCAATCTGTAAATTGTCAAAATTAAACATTCGAAGCAATTTTGGGTGAGTTCAAGAGCCAACACATATGTGATACTCTTTGCATTAGGACAAACTTCTATTATGTGCTCATGTATTCATAATTCAAAGCAAAGATCAAAAGTACGCATAAACCCATATCACTCTAAATAGGGGAATCTAGGTCAACATTCAGATATTTTTCACAAAAAGTTTTATCATTTTTCACATATTTCTCGACTATTCTTAAACAAAAATTTGTAGAACATGTGAAAGGTGAATTTCAACACAAAAATTGGTATCATCAACAAACATTTTTGTGAAAAATTGGTGGATCATACAAATGGTGCACCTCACCCCCCAACTTGATTAATGCGTTGTCCTCAATACAACAAAAAAGATATGATATGCAATGAAGGACTTTTAAAAGATAAGTAGGGTTAGAAAACACCTCGTATGGAGCTTTTGACAAAAACAATTTAATCTGCACATTAAAAGAACGAACCCTACACAAGGAAGAAATTAAGTAAACGACATAATTTAAAAATTAAATGATAAAAAGAAAGCGAGTGTACACTTAAATCTACACGAACAGTTAATCGTCCAAACGATCCAAGTAAACCGGATCCACAAATTCTTCCTCCACCCTTTGAACTTGAAAACCCTCAAAGAATGGCTTATGTCTTTGTCCATTAGCCTTGAATGTGAACCCAATCTGTAAATTGTCAAAATTAAACATTCGAAGCAATTTTGGGTGAGTTCAAGAGCCAACACATATGTGATACTCTTTGCATTAGGACAAACTTCTATTATGTGCTCATGTATTCATAATTCAAAGCAAAGATCAAAAGTACGCATAAACCCATATCACTCTAAATAGGGGAATCTAGGTCAACATTCAGATATTTTTCACAAAAAGTTTTATCATTTTTCACATATTTCTCGACTATTCTTAAACAAAAATTTGTAGAACATGTGAAAGGTGAATTTCAACAGAAAAATTGGTATCATCAACAAACTTTTTTGTGAAAAATTGGTGTATCATACAAATGGTGCACCTCACCCCCCAACTTGATTAATGTGTTGTCCTCAATACAACAAAAAAGATATAATATGCAATGAAGGACTTTTAAAAGATAAATTGGGTTAGAAAACACCTCGTATGGAGCTTCTGACAAAAACAGTGTAATCTGCACATTAAAAGAACGAAAACTACACAAGGATGAAAGTAAGTAAACGACATTATTTTAAAATTAAAGGATAAAAAAAAAAGCGATTGTACACTAAAATCTACACGAACAGTTAATCCTCCAAAAGATCCAAGTAAACCGGATCCACCAATTCTTCCTCCACCCTTTGACCTTGAAAACCCTCAAAGAATGGCTTATGTCTTTTTCCATTGACCTTGAATGTCTTGCCATCCTCGTGGTTGGTGATTTCCACAGCCCTATTTGGGCTAGGCCACCTTGACAAGTTAGGGACCATTCCAATGGGATCGGAGTTTTCCTTGAGTGATAGAGAGTCAGGAATTGCACAAGAGCACATTCTGTCCGGGCTCAAATGTCTTTCTTAAAATTGATTTGTCATAAAAAATCTTAGCCCTCTCTTTTGAAATTTTTGAGCTCTCATAAAGATCTCTTCTAATTCATTCATCTCCAAATTCCTATTCTCTCCGGTCATTCTCAAGTTGAAGTTTAAGGTCTTGATGGTCCAATAGGCCTTGTGCTCCATTTTAACTGGAAAATGGGAAGCCTTGTCATAAACTAGCCTATAGAGGACATAGAATAGTCTTGTAAGTAGTGCAGTAAACCCATAGGGCATTGGTCAACCTAAGTGACCAATCCTTCCTATTAGGGTTCCCCATTTTCTCTGGGTTGTTCTTGATCTCTATATTGGCCAACTCGGCTTGGCCATTGGTTTATGGGTGATAAGCGGTGGACACCTTGTGTGTGGCGCCATACTTATGCATTAAGGATGAAAATGGCCTAATACAGAAATGACAACCACTGTCACTTATCATTGCACGAGTCATCCCAAACCTCGAAAAGATGTTCTCTTTTAAGAACTTGACCACGACCCGGTGGTCATTGGTCTTGGTTGGGATAACCTCCACTCATTTGGACACATAGTCTACTATTAGCAGAATATACAAGTAGCCAAAAAACATGGGGAATGGATCCATGAAGTCAACGCCCCAACAGTCAAATATCTCAATTACAAGTACAATGGCAAAGGGCATCATGTTCCTTGGGGTCACACTACCCAAACGTTGGCACCTATCACATTCTTTACAAAAAGAAACAAAATCTTTGATTAATGAAGGCCAATAAAAATCTAATTGTAAAACCTTTGCCGAAGTCTTTTTAGAAGAGAAGTGTCCACTGCACGCTTCGGAATGGCAGAATGCAAGGACCTCCTGTTGTTCATTCTTAAGTACACATCTCCTCATGAGTTGGTCAGGGCAGTACTTGAACAAGTATAGGTTATTGAAGTAAAAGTACTTCACATTCACCATAAATCTCCATCTATCCTCTAGACTCTAGTGCAATGGAATTTATCCTGTAGCAAGATAATTGCAAATATCAGCATACCAAGGACAAATAGAATGAATGAAAAATAAATGCTCATCCGAAAAAGAGTCTGGGATAGGAATATGCTCATCAGCATCTTGGACCACAAGTCAGGATAAATGGTCTGCCACCACGTTTTGCGCTTCTATTTTGTCTTTGATTGTCAAGTTGAACTCTTGGTGTAGGAGGATCCACCTGATGAGTCTTAATTTTGCATCCTACTTAGACAAAAGATACTTCAAAGCAGAGTGATCGGTATAGACTACTATGGGTGACCCAATGATGTAAGACCAAAATTTATATAATACAAATACTACAGCTAGAAACTCTTTTTCAGTGGTAGTGTAATTCATTTGTGCTTCATTAAGAGTTTTACTAGCATAGTATATTACATAAGGTCTATTTTCTTCCCTTTGACCAAGAATAGCGTCGACCACGTAATCACTCGCATTGCACATGAGCTCAAATGGTAAGTCCCACTAGGGTGGTAACATAATTGGAGGTGTAGTGGGCATGCTTTTCAATTTTTAAAATGATGCCTCACAACCATCCGACCGCACAAATGGGACATCTTTTGAAAGAAAATTGGCCAAGGGCCTAACCAATGCACTAAAATCTTTTATATAAACGATGATAGAAGCTGGTATGGCCACGAAATGACCTGATATCTTTGACGACTTTCGGTATGGGGAGGTTGAAAATTGCATGAACCTTGGATTTGTCAACTTTGATCCCCTTTGCTAAAACGATGTGCCTGAGCACTATTCCTTGTGTCACCATGAAATGACACTTGTCCCAGTTGAGAACCAAATTCTTCTCCTCAAATCTCTCAAGTACATTTTCCAAGTTCTCTAAACAACCCTCAAAGGAGTCCCCATATACAAAAAAGTCATCCATGAAGATTTCCACAATTTTCTCTACCATGTCACTGAAGATTCCCATCACACATCTTTGAAATATCCCTGGGGCATTACATAACCCGAAAGGCATTTGATGATATGTGAAGGTGCCGAAGGAACATGTGAATGTAGTCTTCTCTTGGTCCTCTAGAGCGATCTCAATTTGATTGTAGCCGGAGTAGCCATCCAATAAACAATAAAACAAGTGTCCGGATACTCTCTCCAATACTTGGTCGAGGAATGGCAAAGGAAAGTGATCCTTTCTTGTGCAAGAGTTAAGCTTCCAATAGTCAATACACACTCTCCATCTGGTGACTATTCCTGTCAAAATCAACTCATTGTCCTCAATTGAATGCACGATGAGCCCCAATTTCTTGGGCACTACTTGAGTGTGACTCACCCATTTATTGTCGACTATTAAAAAAATGATGTCCACATCAAGTAATTTTAGCATCTCATTCCTGACCACATCCTTCATGATCAGATTCAACCTCCTTTATGGTCGTCAGGATAGCTTGGAGTCTTCTTCTAAATAGATGCGGTGTGTGCAATGGTAATCATCCAACCAATTGCTCCCTTGTGTTCCTCAACAATTTCAATAGATCGTCTTCTTGCTTTGACTCCAATGAAGAACTTATGACCACCGAAAAAGTATTGTGCTCCCCAAGAATGAATATTTGAGGTTTGATGGCAAGGGCTTCAACTCCAAGTTCGGAGTTTGTATAGTGGATGGAAAACATTTCTTCCCTTTCTTTGTGAATTCTAGAGCTCTCGTATGCATCTCTACAAAATTCCTCTAATTCATTCAACTCCAACTCCTATGTTCCCCAGCTATTCTCAAATTGAAATTTATGATTTTTATTGCCCAATATGCCTTATGTTCCATCTCTACTGGCAAGTGACAAGACTTGCTGTAGACTAGCCAATAGGGAGACATACCAAGGATGGTCTTATAGGCAATGCGGTAAGCCCACAAGGCATCAGTCAATCTGGGTGACCAATCCTTTCGATTAACTATTTTCTCTAGTATGTTCTTTGTCTCCCTATTGGTCAACTCGGCTTGGCCATTAGTCTGTGGGTGATAAGCGGTGGGCACCTTTTGTGTTATGTCATATTTATGCATCAAAGAAGCAAATGGTCTATTGCAAAAATGTGAACTACCATCACTTATCATTGCATGAGGTATCCCAAACATAGAAAAAATGTTTTCTTTTAAAAACTTGACCACAACTCGATAGTCATTGTTCTTGGTCGGGATTGCCTTTACACACATGGAAACATAGTCCACTTCCAATAGGCTATAAAGGTTGCCAAAAGACATCAGGAATGGACCAATGAAATCAATGCCCCAGCAATCAAAGATTTCAATGACTAGCACGGGGGAGAGGGGCATCATATTTCTATGGGTCACACTTCCCAACCTTTGACACATATCACATTATTTGAAAAATGAGACACAATCTTTAATCAATGTAGGCCAATAAAAATTGCTTTGTAAAATCTTAGCTGAAGTTTTCTTCCAAGAGAAATGCCCACCACACACCTCAGAATAATAGAAGGAGAGAACATCCTATTGTCTATTTTCTGGTACACACCTCCTCATGACTTGAGCAGGGCAATATTTGAACAAGTACGGGGTGTCAAAGTAAAAGTATTTCACATCTGCCATGAATTTTCTCTTATTTTTCGGGCCCCATTGTGAGGATATTTGTCCTATGGCAATAAAATTGTAAATGTCAACATACCATGGACAAAATGAATAGATAGAAAATAGGTGCTCACCAGTGAAAAAATTAGGGATAGGAATGTGTTCTTCGGTGTCTTGGACAACATGTTGTGAGAATTGGTCTGCCACCACATTCTCGTCTCCATTTTTGTCCTTGATGATTAGGTTGAATTCTTGAAGGGGGTGGATCCACTTAATGAGTCTTGGTTTAGCATCCTACTTAGACAACAAATACTTCAAAGCATAGTGATCAGTGTAGACTAGAATAGGTGAACCAATGATGTATGACTTAAATTTACCCAATGCAAATACTACAACTAGCAACTCTTTTTCAGTGGTAATGTAATTCATTTGTGCTTCATTTACAGTTTTTCTAGCATAGTATATTACATATGGCTTTTTTTCTTCCCTTTGATCTTGCACTGCGCTAACCACGTAATCATTCGCATTGCACATGAGCTCAAATAGTAGTTCCCACTTCGGTGGTTGCATGATTGGAGGTGAAGTAATCATGCTTTTACATTTTTTGAAAGATGCCTCATAATCATCCGACCACATGAAGGGGACATCCCTTGCTAGCAAATTTGTCACAGGTCTTGCCAATGCACTAAAATCCTTAATGAAACGATGATAAAAACTTGCATGGCCATGAAATGACCTGATGTCTTTTACAACCCTTGGAGTTGGTAGGTTGGAAATTGCTTCCACTTTAGATTTGTCCACTTCAATTCCCTTTGCAACACAATGTGTCCAAGCACAATCCCTTGTGTTACCATGAAGTGACACTTTTCCCAATTAAGCACCAAATTCTCTTCACATCTTTCTAGAAATCTCTCCAAATTCTCCAAACATCCTTCAAACGAGTCCCTAAATACTGAAAAGTCATCCATGAAAACCTCCACAATCTTTTCCACAATGTAATTGAATATCCCCATCACACATCTTTGAAAAGTTCCTGGGGAATTGCACAAATCAAATGACATTCAGTGATAGGCATAAGTAACAAAGGGGCACGTGAATATGGTCTTCTCTTGATCCTCCAAGGTGATCTCTATTTAATTCTAGCCAGAGTAGCCATCTAAGAAGTAATAGAAAAGATGTTTGGCTACCTTCTCTAACACTTGATCGAGAAATGGCAAGGGAAAGTGATTCTTTTGAGTGCATGATTTCAACTTTCGATAATCAATGTAAACTCTCCAACCGGTGACCACCATTATCAAAATCAACTCATTCTCCTCATTTGCCACTACAATTGCACCCAAATTCTTTGGTAGTACTTGCGTGGGACTAACGCATTTACTGTCAGCAATTACAAAATAATGCCCACGTCAAGTAGCTTAAGGATTTCATCTCTCACTATATCCTTCATGATGGATTTAGCCTTCATTATGGTTGTCGGGATGGCTTGGAGTATTCTTCTAGATAGATTCTGTGAGTGCAAATGAGAGGGCTAATTCCCTTGATGTCGGCTATGGTCCAACCAATGGTTCCTTTATGCTTCCTCAAGACTCGTAACAACTCCTCTTCTTGCTTTCGCTCCAAAGAAAAGCTTATCACCACTGAAAATGGTGTGCTCCCCCAAAACTGCATATATCAGTGTGGATTGCAATGGCTTCAACTCCAAAGTTGGTGTGTGCACCGTTGATGGAAAAATCTTCTTTTCTTGTGGTGGATGTTTTTTGAAATGTTGGGGTCCAATTCCCCACCCCTTGCACAATATCCAGTTTTGCATTTTTGATAAACTATTCCTCCTCTAACTTGGTATTGCAAAGTAAATCCATGTGATGATCCACCAAAGTATCAATCCGATTGATTTCATGAACTTCCTCAACATCTTCTGGTTTCTTGCAAATGTTGAACACAATGAGATCCATTGTTATATTTCTAAATACAAGCTTTATTAGGCCATTCCTGCAATTTATCATGGGATTAGAAGTAGCTAGGAAAGGCCTACCTAATATGAGAGAAATCTGTGAATTAGGATTAGCAATGGGGTGAGTGTCAAGTACAATAAAGTCAATAGGAAAATAAAATCTATATACTTGGACCAAAACATCCTCAAATACTCCCTTTGGTGTTCTCACGCTTTGATATGCTAGTTGAAGAGTAATTGGGATTGGCTTCAACCCCTCAAGTTGTAATTGTTAATACACCGAAAAGGGTAAGAGGTTGACACTTACTCCCAAGTCTACCAATGCTTTCTCCACACGGCAATTTCCAATGGTTATGGCAATGGAAGGGCAATCGAGATCCTTGAAATTGGGTGGAGTGTTTGTTCTCAAGATGGAGCTCACTTGCTCGGTGAGGAATGTTTTCTTGTGCACGTTCAACTTCCTCTTCACGGTACACAAATCTTTCAATTTTTGTTTTGCACAAGAGGGTATATGCTTGATAGCATCATGGAGAGGAATGCTTATCTTCACTTGCTTACACATTTCAAGAATATTCGAATAGTTAGCAATTTTAGCTGGTGACTTTAAACATTGGGGAAAAGGGGTTGGGATAAGACAATCATGCACATTCAAATCAACAATATTTGGCTTTTCAAGTGTTTCACCCTCCTCGGAGCTACCCTTAGTCTCTTTTTCATTTTACAATGTGGCCTTGGGTCAGACTTTAACTAAAATAGTTTTATCTATTTCCTTGCCACTCCTAAGGGTGGTGATCAACTTAAGTTGCTCACAACTCTCTTTGGTAGCATCGGATGACTTAATCACGTGTTGACCCCTTGGGTTTTCTTGCAGTTGAGTGGGAAACTTCCCTTTCTCTTCTTAGGATAACCCAATATCCTTGGTCAACTTAGTGATTTGAGTTTGAATGTCATTAAAAGAAGTGGCAATTTTATTGTTGATTATGGTTTAACTCTGAATGAATTGATGCACGACATCCTCCAAATTTCTCTTGTGATGAGGTTGGTAGGTGGGTGGGTTGGATGGTCCTTGTTCACCAAACCCTTGTGGATTGGACCATGAGCATTGGAAGCTAGATGACAAGTCATGATCATAATATGATTGGTTTTTCTTGGGCAGAATGGGAGGTGACAATGAGGTAGACTCACGAGGAATAGAGTTGTCATTCTTTTAACTAAAGTTCGGGTGGTTGCTCTATCTCGGATTGTATAAGTTAGAGTGTGGAGACAATGATTCCCTACTTTGTTTAAAGGCATTCACTTGCTTATAGTATACCATTTTAAGTGTCGGAATGTTTTGGGCACTTCGAAATAGAATGCTCAACACTCTCACATATTGAGCAAGACTCCTCAGCCTTGGTGACATTTGGCATCTCATGCTTCATATTCACCTCTAGAATCTCCACCTTACGAGACAAATTTTTATTCTAGTAAGCAAATTTTCTTGGTCACGCAAATTATAAATCCCCACTCCACTTGGTTGACTTCCCATAAAGGACCTTTGGCACATTAGTGGGATCCATGATATCCCAAGATTGGGCATTTTTTGTCAATGTTTTAAAGTACTTGAGGGCCTCATTGAGATCCTTACTTAGAAACTCTCTATTGCACATCATATCGATAAATTATCGATGGCCGGATGTAATTCCTTCATAGAAGAAACTCACCAATTTTCATGTTTCGAATCCATGATGTGGAATTGAGTGTAACAAGTCCTTGCATCTATCCCAACAATGATAGAACTACTCATTTGGATTTTCTGAAAATTTTTGAATTTGTTTCTTAAGGGTAGTCATCTTGGGCATGGAAAAAATTTTATTTACAAATTCTGACAACATTTGTGCCCAAGAACTTATCGAGCGGGGTTTCAACAAGTTCAACCAAAATTTTCCTTTGTCCTTGAGGGATAAGGTAAATAATTTAATGTGTGTCATGTCTTCCATGGCATGATTTGTAATGAATGTTCAAACTATTTTCTCAAATTCCTTAATATGTAGGTAAGGATTTTTCTCGTTCCACTCCACGTAATTGAAGAAGTAATTGCAATGTAAAACCCGATAATTTTGCCGCTACAGTATGGGTTGGAGACCTGAATTTTTTTAGATCTTGGATGGTGAAATGGACCTCACTGTTGGATTCATCTCACGAAATCTAGTTACCACATCAAAGTTTATCGAATTCTGAGATAGTCGGATTTTTTGCTTTATACGAGGTGACCAAGTCTCGAGTGACCCAAAAATGGGATTTTCAAAAAAATTTTGAAATTTGGGAAATAATTAAAGGCAAATTAAAATAAAATTAATTTAAACTTGAACCAGGATGAAATTTAATATCATGTGATGCGTTGTGGGCCAAGTATCCTAAGAGTATAAATAGGGGGAAAATCAGATTTTTCCCCCATTTCTTCAGCCGATTAACGTGAGAGGGGAAGAGAGTGAAAAGGGAGGAGCTCTCCACTTCTCTCTACGATCTACGACTCCATAGTGCTCAAATCCACCCGGGGTAAGAACAAAAGTTGTTCTCCTCGCCAAGGGCTACGCGACCACACCAAAAATGATGGGTTTTACCGAAGGTTGAAAAATGAGATTTTGGAGAAGTGAGGATTCAAGGTTGTTTTGAGTTCTTGGGGCTTCCCAACATCATTTTACGCTTCGAGAGGTAGGGGTTCTCCTACTTTGGTTCATTTTCCACTTGTAGTGTTATATGAAATGTGTGGGTTAAAAGGGAATATGTATTTCACTCATTTATGTATATGACATGGGAGAAATGGGTAAGGAAAACAAGTATGTAATGGGTTGGAATAGAATTTCCTAGCTCGAAATTGTGATGTGAAAATTGCTTGTTTGGTAATTCCATGGGAAAAGTGATTATATGATCATGCTATATGTTTTATATTATGCTTTGTGAATGAGGTGAAAATTCTTGTGTGATAACATGAATTGTTGCCTTGAAGGTGTTTGCTAAAATGCCTATGTGTGGATTGAGTTATTATGATATGATGATGTATAACATGCTTAAAAAATGTGTTGGAAAGAAATGTTAGTATGTGCTTACTGAGATATTGACATTGTGATGATTTATGGAATTTATATGCTTATGATATGAATTTCCATGGAACATGTAGACACGTGGTTTAAATTGCTCATTGGCATTCATTATATTGAGCATGATGTTGATAGTGTAATGGTCCATTACATTGTATTATGCACGAAGAACACATCGCATTTCATGGGTATGAGTGCATGGCTTGGGTCAAACACCATCCTCGGTGGATGACATGTGGGTTCGGTACCGTTAAACCAAGGTTCAACAGAGTTCAACGGATGCATGAAAAAGAAAACTTGTGTCGGGTATAGCAAGAAGGGCTAGACACGTCATCAGATGCAAGGCCCGGCTACTGGTTCATACACTCCGTCGGTGCAAGTCCAAAAAGTGTAGAAAGGCGTACGAAGCCGGCGGTGAGATTCCAAAATCCGTTACCCAACAAAGACACGAGTTTTTTTTATAAAAATATCCATTTAGATGGTAACATCCACAATGGTTTGGTTTTACAAATACATCACTTTTATTTTGAACAATCATTGGATGCATTTTTCGTCAATTGATGGATTCATTACACATGCGCATTGCATTGTGTAGTAGGAGTCGGTGAAGGTTCAAGGTTAAATTGCATGAGTGGGTCTCATCCCATATCATGGCATGATTTGTTGATTCCAACATTGATTTGCATAAATATTAGTTGGAATGATAGTTGTTGGAAAATGTTGTATATGAACATTGCATATGCACTTAGGTTGGGGAGTAGCCTCTGTAGAAAATATTCTACTAGGTGTTGGCTCACCCTATACGGGAACATATTTTAGGTGTGGGGTTCATACCGGTGGAGGACTCACCTTCGAGGCCTCAAAGAAGAAGAAAAGCCGGTTTGTAGCTTTTTAAAACAAGTTTTTGTAAAGACTTTTGTTTAAAACCCATTTGGCATGTAAATGTATGGACTGGGTTGTATTATACATTGTATATATTAGATTATATATGAAAAACATGATTTATTATGTTTTGAATGAAAAATGTAGGTTTTGGAATAGATTAAAATCGACAACAAGTGAATTGGGCGAAATTGGACAAAGTGTACCAATACTGTGTGCCGATACAATCTAGCCAGAAGGCAAACCGTACCAGTACACAGTACCAGTACTGTCTCTTAAAATTTGAGATTTTTAAATTATTTTGCTAACCCTTTGAACTTTGTCTTCTTAGTTCCAACGATACAAATGGACATTAAATGAGGTATATTGAGGCTTATTGGACCACCGTTGAATTAAATGATTAAAGAAACACGAGTTACAAATGAATAATGAAACACGGGTAACACGTGTGAGTTAAAATCCTGGGTATTGGGATATTATTGGTGAGATGTCGGCTCAAGGGACACTCACGGGCATTCCGCGGGTTGACGGGTTCTCAACGAGACCCCCAGTTTCAGCGGCGTCACATACAACATGCCTAGTTTAACTAGGAAGTCATGCTCTTGCATGGGTAGAAGTATGCATGAGGGAGTGGTGCTTCAAGTAGGTTAGAGATAAGCTCTCATTGATCTCGCCAAAGGATCAATAGGGAAAGTATTTCGTTCATTTCTCGGAGGCAGAAAATTCAGTCAGGGATTTGGCACTCAGGGGTTTTGCACTCCCCCGTTCCATAGATTATTGGCACCACATCCCCAAAATTGTCTCCGGCGTCCTCAGGTCGGAGTGGGTCTATATTCATATTTGGTCATAAGGCACATTTCACTTGTTTATTTTGATTATCACATTCCCAAATGAAAAAAGAATACTTACAATTGAAAAAAAAAAGAGTATACACAAATATGTACAAAGGAGAAACATAACTCGCCCTATGATGAGAATTATGGGACTTACCTCCATTGTCCCCAAATCACCTTCAATTTCGATGCTTAGCCTTCCCCAGCAACGGCGCCAAAAATGCTTGGTTTTTCCCTAATCTCCAACCCTCTAACCCAAATTATGTGTATATATGGCTTTGGGTGATTGGGAAGTGTCACTCTCCCTTGGGTTTGATACAAGAAGTGGAGAAAATAGTGTGTGGATGAACAAAAACATGTGTGTGTGTGTGTGTGTGCACTAAAGTGCTCCCCAAGCATAGAGAGACTTGCAATGTTGTGTTTTACTTGGAATGGGTATTCCAAGGTCGTCTCCTTAGGGAATGAAAGGTCAAATGCTTTTGAAGGACGATTTGAAAAGAAATGAAAATTAGAAAATCTTCTGATTTATATTTTGGTGAGTTATGTTTTGAGAAATATGAAAGAAAGTATGGTTGGCTAATCCATAGAAGTTTTCCGATGTGAATGCCAAATCGACTCAATTCATTCAACCAATGGTGTCTCGGTATTTCATTAATTCATAGGAAGTGAGGGACTAATGTGGTTGTGTTGGACAAAAATTTATCCTGTGGCAAGTCTACGGTGTACCAAGTGCCCACAACCACGTCCGCACTTAAACAAGTCAAACCAATCACTTTACACTATGAGAAAGAATGAAAGAATGTTGATTTAACATACCCAAGAGGAAATTCCTCTTGGATTAGTCAACTAAAATTTTACCTATTCAGAATGAAGGCAAGAAAAGACATAATGTAAAGAAAAATGAAAGTGAAATCAAACATGAAACTTGTATTGATGCAAGAAAAGGCTTAAACTACAAGAGCAAAGCCATTCATACCCAAAATACAAAGCTTGAAGAGAAAATACCCAAATGTAGAAATGAAAATACAAGAACACTTAGCTAAGCTTGATTACAACTTGAATAAAAGGGATTAGAGTGTAAGAGGGAAAGATTACAAGTAAAATAGAACTAACTACAATGAAAAAGATGAAGGAAATGTAAAAAAACCCAACTTCTCTCTCTAAAACTTCATCTTCAACCTTGGAGCTTCTCTCTCTAAAAGCATATGAAATCTGAATAATGGTGTAAGAACTCTCTAATTTTGTCCATCCTCTCTCCCTTAGCATGTGTGACTGAATTAGAATGATTGGAGAAAGGTTGTCCACTTGAACAAGTAATTCCAGTCCAAGCATGGTCCTTCCATGCCTTTTCAACCACCCCTCTTCTCTCTCTTGCTTCTCCCCTCTCTCCTACTTAAAATTTGACTTTAGGGATTAGTAGAGTAGTATGGGTCATCAAACATGTCAGGGTATGTTTTAGAGGACAAGAGGTGGGCCCCTAGAGTAGGTGGAGTCATGTGAAGAGGTGTCTGGCAAATCTAGGCATGTTCTACTGGTAGGACGTAGAAAACCTATCGGTAGGTTTTTTCTAGTATGCTTTTCTACCAGTAGGTTTTTTCATGGCAGAGGTAGAAGATTTCTAGTAGCCGTTTCTACCAGTAGGTCTTGAATGTCTTCTATCGGTAGGTTTTGTCCTGCCTTGAAATTTCCTTGGTTCCTTGAGGTCCCAAGCCAGTCGGTAAGAAGTCCCTTGTTCCCCATTGACTTTGAGTACTTGATGGGATGCCTTATACATGACCTTACCTTCACTTTACCTACAATCACACAAATCTTCATTAATGGTAAATTTGAAATCATTTCCCCCAAATTTTAGCACAAAACAAGTAAAATGGGTGGAATAAAGATGCAAGATGTGCAATATTCTACACTTATCACAGAGTAAGGATTACCCTGAGACACCATCTTATTAAAGTCCAATGTTTACAAGATATGTGCGACATGAGAGTACTCTATTCATTGATTTACTGAGTTTAGAGGAATCAGATAAAAATTGATCTTCTGTCATAATCAAGAATTTTAAATGTCAGGGTTTTGTGTATCTTTTTTAAAATTTGGTTTGTTAGATTTTAATTTTAGTGGTGTTTTGTTATGAATGTTTAATTACTTATACTTGCATGTATTGATGTTTTTTTTAACATAGAAGCAAAACTGAAGTGAAAAAGAGAACCAGAGAGAGATACTGAAGCTACTTAGAAGGCGATATGGTGGTAGCCCATCATCGTCAGCATAGCCAGCCAGAATCTCATGCACTTTCTACCTTCTTTCTCTACTCTTTTCAAACTCTTTATTTACATTTCAGTTATGCACTATGTTTTGAGAATTTTTGGTTGTCTTTGGAAATTTAGTTTCATGTTCTAGATTATGTTTTTATTTGGTTAATTTAGTAAATTACGAGATATTTTCAGACATTGATTGTACACTTTCTCTATATTTTCATAGAAACTCATCATCTTAAGCACATAATAATTTCTTATTTTGAAAACATTTTGAAATAACATGATCCTTTATAAATCTTACATATATAGTGGAGATGTAGAACTTGTGTGTCGTATTTTGAGCCATCTTCCTTGGAGAGATTTTCCACATTTACTCAAGTAAGAATTTCAGTTCAGCATAAAATTTCTTTGAATAATCTCATTATTTTTTTAGTAGCACTTGTCTAATGGCATGTTAACATTCTCTTTTAAACCTTTATGGAAATTATGCAAGTGCATGAATTCTGGAAAATTATCTTAGGTCATTTGTGATTATATTTTGAGCCTTAGCCACTTCTTTTGCAAAACTATATCCCTAGTAAGCCGTGATTGAGCCTAAAAGTAAAAATTTCTTTTCTTAAACCCATGCATTTACTGAACCACATGAAATAATATTTGACCGACCCTCACTATCTAATTTTCTTACACCCTCTCCTAAAGAAGAAAGTATACAAGAAGGAGGGAAAATGGTGACTACGGTTAGAGAAAGAAGAAAAGAATTTGTGAAAGAATGAAAAAATGAGAAAATTAAAATGGAAGGAAGAAAAGAAAGAGAATATTCAAGAGATTGCAAATATGGGATTGAAGAATGAGAAATGGGAAGTATGATGTGTAAAAGTTTGGAAAAAATAGGAGAAATGTGTGGTACACTAATCGGAAATTATAGTTTTTTGAATACCTTTGATGCCATTTTTTTTAAACCCAATACACCTTAGCCATGTTATAACCCTAATAAAGTCCTTTTTTATTTCAGAAAGCATGCATGTATATGATTTTCACCTATTCATTAACAAGGGAGAATGTTGATTAATGTTGTTTGATATAGTGTTAATATTATTTAATGAGTTTAGCCAATTTTCAGTTTTGTTCAAATAACCATCTTTTGGGATATTACATGTGTTATTATTTTGCTTTGATAACAACATTCTTATCACATGTAATAACTGAGTGATAGTCACTAAACTTGAGTGTGTTCTTTGCTAAGTGATTTCCAAGAAAGAATTGAAATCGAGGCTAATTGTTGTATAGCAAAGTAAAGGATTGCGGTATTTCTTAATATTTTTTTAAATAAAGAAATCTCATCACCCACACAGGACTTTTTCTAAAAATATTTGAAATAGTGTTACAATTAATGTGTGTTTCTCTTATAATGATCAGGGGATGTGAAATATCCAGGTAATAAAATAGAATAGTGATTTAATCTTGTATGTGGAAAATATGAATTATCTAATCCTAACCTTGAAGCTTGTAAGTATCTTAACTGGAAACCTTCCCAAGATAAAACTCGTCCACTAGGGATCAACTAGGGGCTAAACAGCTTGTTGCATAGGCTAAATGCAATCGTGAAATCTATGAAAATATTTTTGTTTAATTTGTTTTATTATTGGGGACTTGTAATGTTTGGTTGGACCTAAAAAGTGCGTAAATGAATTAGGGTTTAGAGTTAATTATATGTGTAAATTAGGTTAAAATGACTGATTTATAAAGTATTATGGTTAATGTATAGTTTGTATATTTTGTAGGGTCTCAAGGATAAATACAAAAAATTAAGAGGATCAAAGTGTAGAGACTAGAAAAATCAAGGGAGGCTAGTATAATTCACAAGTCAACCAAGTCAACGAAGGAGGCTACTAAGCATGGAAAACCAGAGGTTTAGCACCATCCAGAAGGTGGTGATAGCATCTGGACAGTAGCTAAACCGCCTCTACCCTAATCATCCTCCCATTGGTCCATTTGAGCAACAAAAGGCCCTGATTGGGCAGCTTTGGTGTCTGGCGCCCTTGGAGCCCTCCCTTTGGCCTATAAATAGCTCTATGTTGTTAGTTTTCAGGGAGAGGAACTAGAGTTCAATCCAATTTAGAGGAGAGAAAGGAGAGCAGAAAAGAGAGAAAGAGAGACTTCAAAAAGTTTTACAGCTAGAAAGAGCAAAGTCCTGCCCTAATCACTTTTCAGCCAGAATTTTCTCATTTCTTCATTTTCGTTTATCCTTTCTACTTAGAGGGTTGAACCTCTCTCACTTTTAAACCCTAACTGGTAATAAGAGTGGAAATATTCTAGCTATTCCTCAAGGAATGACATGAATTTTATTTTTGGTTGTAAAGTAATTGTCTAATTCTTCTTGGTTATCTATAGCAATAAAGCGTGAGTAGCCCCGTTTATACTCTTCGGTGAAATGTGAATGCGTGTATAATATTTCTTTAAGTTATGAAAATGTCAATGTTTTATTTATGTTTTAATGTTTATACCTCCCTTAAGTGGTGGATGGTTATTATTATTATAATATGCTCATGGTTATGAACACTGAACAAAGCCTATTGGCATCTACCTTTCTATCTATAAGTTTTTACTTACTTCATGCATAATTCAATGATGTATGCAGTTGAGCTTTATGTAATAGTCGGGAGATTGGTTATAGACAAGTTAAATCTTGTCATAGCCAATGCTTTTGATTCACTGCATAAACCGGAACACCATATTCATTTAATCATCAGCATGTCGATCGAATAGCTATGGTAATCCTTTTGAATGGTTCATCTTCTGGTGTACTAGGGTTATTTGGTTGTTGCATGGTACATAGACCTTCCAACTAACCCAACCAGTTGCTCTTATGTGGTTCAGTTATATATCAAACCTACCAGTTAAATTTCAATGAAATGAGAGTTAATTGCTTTAAGGTGGCACACCATAAGCTATTCCAATATAGTGCATGTTGGATCCCCGAACTAAGGAGTATCTTTTATCATTATTATTCAAAGTTTTAGTTAAATGTTTATTTGATAATTCTAAACTCACACCACAAGCTATTCCATTACACACAACACACATCACAAACTTACCTTTTTTTGTTTTGAATACCAACAATTACCTCCCTATGGATTTGACCTCAGACATAAACCAATAAATATTACAATTTGACCACGTATACATGGGTGCATGATTTAAATCAGGTCAGTCAAACATGTATATCATAAATATCAGATCTATGCACAACAAAATGATATGCACTACTATGACTTGCATAACCAATAAATATGTCATTAATGGTCTCTGGTCCTACTTAAATCATTTTGGGAATAGGAACCATCACCATAGCTAAACACCCCCACACTTTTAAATATTTGTAGGAATGTCTTTGAACTTTCCATAATTCATAAACGCTTTGTCTATTTTATTATGGGGTAATTTATTAACTTTGTTGAAAGAAAAGATTAACCCACAAATTTTGAGATGCTCCTAAACTAATCAACAAAGAATTCATCATCTTTTTCAATGTTTTAGTTTTAGGTTTAACAATCCTATTTTGCTGAGGTGGATAAGGGGCAGAAGTTTGGTGAATAATTTCATATTCTTGACATGTGACATCCCAAAATTCGGGGGTCCCTTTTCAACTCGTTAATCACCCATCAACCTACGGAACTACCTGTGAATGCTGCACAGCCCGATAGCATGTCATCACATCCCCTTCATCTGGATCGTAACCCATACAAAATTTGGGTAGAGTCTCCCTCGTACCGGAGCACTCCTAAACACTTAATTTATGCACATACCAACCACTTGACCATTCCAAGGTCCATCACCATCAATTATGACTTATTATTTGACCAATTACATCATCTCAACAAGTGGTCTAAAGATCTAAAGTTTTGGCAGAGTTATATTTAAATTTTAAATATCTATGGAAGAAGTACCAGTACCTCATACACGTGGTACCATTACCTCATGCATGTGGTACCGGTACCTGAACCTTCTATGTGCTAGGTCTTCCCATATGATAGGTACTGATACTTAAACACTTAGGTATTAGTACTTGAGCCCACCGTTTGCTAGTTACCGGTACTTATATGTTGTGGTATCGGTACCTGAGCCCACTGAAATCAAGGTACTGGTACCTGTAAGTCAAGGTACCGGTACCAATACCTGATTAGCACAAAAACATTGCATATTTCATGTGCTTATCATTCCATTTTCACTTACTTTTGGGGATTAAATGATTGTAATTGCACTACTTGAGCTATTAACAAAGATATTTGGTGATTGCAGATAAAAGATGTCAAATGATGCTTCTTACGGCTTTCTTAAATGAGTTGAGGTGATTGAGGATGAAAGAGAGGCTAGAGGAAAGCTAAGGAGTTGGAGAAATCACAAAACCAGTCAAAATGAAGAAACAGTACCGGTACGATATGGCCTCTGCAACAGACAGTACCAGTACGATTTTACCTCTAGAGTTCGGGGTACTGGTACACAGTACCGGTACTATCTGTTGAATCTCCCCCATTTCTATAGCCTTGCTCTGCTGCCTTGAGTGTCCCACCAATAGGTCTCCCACACTCCTCTGACACGCCTATAACACTGTTCATCCCTTTCACACCACTATTTAGACTTTTGGAGCCATTGTGATCAATGCTGAGAGAGAAGAGAAGAGAAGCTGGGTGTACAAACAAGCCTTGTCCTACCCATTCCTCTTGCAGCCCTATGGATGGAGATCACATCTGCAGGCTAGGCCATCACTCCATCCTTGCTTTTGACAAAGGAGGACTCCATTTTTTGTTCAGCACTTGATACATTACACAAGAGAATATAGAAAGAGAAGGAGCTGGGAAGAAGATGAATAGTGTAATGTAGTGAGAGAAGTTGAGATTTTTACATTTTCTTTCATACATTGTCTTCTAGTTTCATGTCAAAACCTTCTAAGCTTCCTTTAATGCTTTGAATGTCATTAATGTCTAGTTGTTTTCAAGTTCAATCTTCCGTTAAAGCTTTCACCATTATTGCTTCAATGTTCTTAAATTTCTTAGTTGTAAATGGGTATTAAATACATTTTCATTTAGTTTATGCTTCTTGCATTTACTTCACCAAGCATTTCATTTTCTTGAATGTATTCTCACTGCATTGTTGGTTTTCTTTTATTCATGAGTAGCTAAACTCTTTAGTTGGCTAATCCAAGGAAAACCTCCAGTTGGGTATGTCATTCCAACTCTTTGTGTTCCTCCTCTCGATGTATGATGGCTTAGTTTGACTGGGTTAGGCTGAGGACATGGTTGTGAGTTCTTGATACACCGTAGGCATTGTCATGGTGTATGCTTAAATCCTCACCTCCATTTTAGTCCCAAGGTTCCCACGAATCAATCGTACTTCTAAGCACCATTGGAGGAAGATTTGAGTTGGCTTGGCATTCCCTTTGGAGTGAATCTTTGTGATTAGCCAACACTTGTTTCTTGCTTCATTTTCGTAACAAAACACCTCACAAACCACTTTCAACTACAAAAGATTTTACACTTTCTTTCCACACAAATCACTTTCAAAACGATTCATATCCTTCTCCGAGGAAATGACCTTGGAATACTTCCATGTAAAACACAACCCGCAAAAGTCTCCTTACTCTTGGGGAGCATTTTTGTACACACACATCACATTTTACATTTCTATTGTTCTCTTTCCTTGCCCTTTCTTTTGACACCATTCTAGGGGAGTGTGACACTCCCCTCCCCATTTGCATACTCATCATACATACATTAAGGGAAGGTGTTAGGAGGTTAGGAATAACAAGCAAAAATCACTAGTGAGTGCCCAATAAATTATTCGATTTAGGACTTTGCACACAAAGGTTCAAATTCAGTTTTGACCTACTTAAACTTTTACCCCAACCATTATGATACACCGAGTTATCCTAGCTATGGTTGGGAGAATGAACCTTATAATTTTTCATCTGATCTCACATCACCAAATGAATTTTCCCACTATCCAACATATGGGGATTCAACCGAAGAAGAATTGGAAATATTTTGTGCAATTTTATGCAATACCAAATGACATTCAATGCCCAAGTAGCCCAACAACTTTCTGAAATTAGAGATAACCTTAATGCATTGACTAATTCTATGAGTACTAATTGTGAAGAACAACATCTTGAGCATAGTCAATGCATTGAGGATGATCATCTCAATGGAAAACAAATTGATGTTGAATCTTCCACCACTCTTGATTGTGAAAAAATTGATGAAGTTATTATCTCACATGAGGCTAATGAGCCCAAGGTCATTTTTCCATCTATGAGTGGTGTTGAGATTCACATTTCTCAACTTGGGAAGGGCATTGAAAAGGAGTTAAGTGTAGAAACTTTTAAGGAGAAATTGTATACTCCATTGTTGGGATTGCATAAACTTGCCTACACTTCTATTTGGTTGAGATTTTTGACTTCATATCCTTTGTATTGTTGGATAGATGGGTTAGGAAGGGCGTTTATACAACAAAAAAATTTTGAAATCATAAAAATCAATGGGTGCAAACTCATATCCGAATTGAAGTCGGATTGACACGAGCCCTTTTGTTTTATTTCCATGTACATAGTAGTTAGATTTCTTTTATTGTTATACGTTTATTTTCATAAATGTTGTAGTATAGATTTTAGCATGAAGGTTGTTTACCTCTTCCTAATTTTGACTCATTGCACTTTGAGCCTGATTGTAGCAACTCTTGTTGGGCATCATGTTCTAGTTGAAGTTGGGGGGATGTAAACAAGCTTTTTGTGTTTTATTTTTTTTCCATTAATGTGTTTATATATATATATATATATGTGAAAAAAAAAGGAGTATCTCATTTTCCATTTTACTTTCATTTCTCTCATTGCATGATTCCTTGTACATTGAGGACAATGCATGGTTCAAGTTGGGAATGAGGGCAACTGAGGTGCACTATTTACATTTTTCACCAATTTTTTGTATAAGATAATGGGAAATGTGAAAATTTTAAATATTTTTTTGTGTAAAATATCCAATATTGAACTATATTCCCTACCCTAATTGTTATGGGATTTGTGATTACTTGATCTTCATTTTGAACTTTGAATACATGAGCACATTATATAAGTTTATCCAATTGCCAAGAGTATCACATATGTGTTTTCTTTCAAACTCAATCATTATGCACCTTGAACGTGTTCACGTTTGAGTGCTTGACATTAATAGTGGAGATGAGTAAGAACCCATGTGAGCTTTAATGTCAATCCTTATTTGGAGGAAACTTACATTTACTCAAGAAACAATTTTTCAAATTCCACATTTGTTCAATAATTTCATTATGCTTGTTTTGGTTAGGTGCATTTGGGTAGTTAATTGACTTTGTCTTGATATGTACAATGCTCCCCTATGCTTATCTAGAGATGATCTTAGGTCATTTTTGAATATTTTGAGCTTTGGCCTTTTTCTTGAGAAATTATTTATCCCTAGTGTTGTGATTGAGCCTTAATTGAAATTCGTTTCTATACCACACATTTGAACCAGCCAATGCAAAATGATAAAACCTACCTCACCTTGGTTGTTCCTAGAGCTAAATATGAGTGATCAAAAAAGAGAAGGAAGTATGGCGTGGAAACTCCAACAAAAGGGATGAATGATGTCGAAACTCAAAGAGTTGAATGAAAAAAGAATGAAAATCCAAGAAAAGGAGAAACAAGGGGTGAAAAGAAGAAAAGAATTATAAAGAAAAAGGAAAATGTTAAGGAAAATAAAGAAAATAAACAAAGAATGTGGTGATGGTGTTAGCCTAGAAATCCCATAAAAGGGAGATCTTTTTGAAATAAAGGTCATTCACTCGGAACAACCCTCTTTGTCATCCTATATCCTTCATTTCACTTACCTCATTACCACTCCAAGGCCTCATTACAACCCTTGAAAGTCCTAAATGATCTAGAAAAGCATGGGAGATGCATACTTTTAAAGAACAAGAAAAGTTGGTTTTGCTATCTAATGCCCTAGCATTCCTTTCATCAGACTATGCCAAGGTTGTTTTATTTTTCATATATGAACTTCATTTTTGGATTCCATGTGAGTACACGTTGTTTTGAACACAAGATTCTATCTCACATGTACACATGGAGTGCATGCCAGGAGAACTAGAGTGCATTTCATTGTTTAAGAGTGACCTCTGGTGAGTTTTACATTGAAACTAAATTTGGCAGGCCATTCGAATGTGAATTATGTTGTGTAAATGCTCAAATTACTTGTTTAATTCAGACACACAAGTTGAACATGAATTTGTAGGTGCATACTTTAGACTAGTATTAGAGATTGTGGTCTTGCTCATGTGTGCTTAGTTCCTTCATCTAAGAAATGTATTAAACAGTTCCATGCTTGTAGAATGGGGGAATATTACTCAAGTTTTTGATATCTCAAATGAATGAGGAATGCCCATGTTGTTAATTATGTGATGTGCATCTTGGGTGTTCATTTTGATAGTTAAGGATAGAAATTCATGCCTTGTACGTTTAATGCATCAATAGTTTAAATCACTATGCAAATTCAGTAATAAATTGGGCATGATTGTTCAAATTTTGGTTTACAAGTGTAGTACATTTTTAAGGAGTATAGGTCATAAATAATGTGGTAGAATGTCTAGGGAGGTCCTGAGTGGAAGGGAGTGGAGATGTGTTGCTCCACAGGAGTATTTTGGAAAACAAGGCAGAGAGTATCGTACTAAGTACCGGTACGATTTTGCCTCTGAAGTTCGGGGTACCGATACGCAATACCAGTACGATCTGTTGCATTAAAAAAAAATAGGGCTTTTACATTTAATTTCTTCAGGAACCCTTCACTTTCCCCCTCTAATCACAGATCCTAAGCCTCCCTCTCAGACTCGAAAACCTCTCAGGCCTCCAAATCACCCCTTCTATCTTTCAATTCCAAATTCCTCCTTTCTTTGAGCTTTGATTTTGTGCAATCCACCCCTGTGAAAACCTAAGTGTCGAATTTCCATAAGCTTCATTCATCCCTATTTTCTCCAATCTCCCTAAGAAACTTTACATGGATCGTCACTTGGATGTTGTTCTTGAGGCCATAGACCCAATTGAGGGTCTTTTCTTGATCCTTTTTGCATTTCTTTCGATGGGGGCACTGTTGCTATGCATGGCCCGAACCAAAAGACTTGGACCCAGTTCCTCTCCACCTGAGGATCCCAATAGCAGCAAGAGAAGCGATGAAGGGTCAAGCAAGGACCCAAATGTGCAAAGGAAGAAGGCTAGGATCGAGGCACGACTCTAGTGGATTCAAGGGAAGAGTGTGACTTGTGAGCATCACCTTGATCACCTTTCACTCACCCGAAGGCATGAGGTTGTGACGATCATTGAGGGACATGGCATGAGATTTTGGTTTACACCCGTTGATGGGTATAATTTGTCACTGTGTAGAGAATTTTACCGAATGCTTAGGGTGGCTGAGGTGAACGGTGTGGAAGTTTTGGGAGAAAATGTGCGAGGTAAAATGTTCGAGGTGACACCTGATGTCATTGCCACTTTTCTTTGAGAATATAGGAGACCACCACCATTCCCGCCTGTCTATCCTCACATTGTCACTAGAGCCAAGACTAGAGACAAATTTGTGGCTCTAATATATGAGGATCCCACTCAATTTAAGGGAACTTTTCAAAGTGGAGGGTTAAAGCATGTGTACGGGTTTCTGAATAAACTTCTCCATTACAATTTACTCCCGAAGGCTGCTGAAAAGAAGCTGAATATGGAGAAGTTAGCCATTTTAAATGCTGTCGTGTCAGGTAAAACGATAGACTTTGCACTCTTCATATGGGAAGTAATGAAAGACTTTGTTGTGACAATGAAGCCAATGATAAATTTGCCATATGGGAATTTGGTAACCCAAATGTGCAAGCATTTCAAAGTAAAGGCCTACGCGTTTGACAAGCTCACTCCTCCCGATATTGGGGCTATTGGCAAAGCCAGTAGTAGGAAGAGAAAAGCAATGAGTAAGGGAGAACAAGCTACGACACTCGGTTCTGATGCTGAGGCTCCCGGGCCCTGCTTAGTTGCACAATCATGCTCAGTCTCCTAGCGTCTGGATGCACTCAAAGCATCAATGCAGGGGATGATGGCCATGCTGAGAGAGATGTTCATGCATACCTTCCCAGGGAGGCCCATCCCAGAAGGACCCACTCCACAAGCATCAGCCCCTTCTGCATCTGCCCCCTCTACCTCCACAACAATTGAAGCTGATGACGAGGATGATGGAGAGGAAGAGGATGATGGAGAGGAAGAGGATGAATATGGGGAAGATGAAGGGTCTGAGGAAGATGAGGCTGATGATGGGGATGATGGAGAGGGTGATGAGTAGGGGGTTTTTGTAGTTGTTGTTTTTTCTTTAAGTGTTGGTTTGTATTGGGTTAGGATGGGTTCGTAGGCGATTTTGGTTTCTTTTTGATGTCCTACTACTTGTACTCCAACTTTATAACACATTAATTAAAAACCACAGTTCCTGTTCAATCTTGTCTATGTTTATTTTGTTAATTGTTGTATGATTTTTGCAATTTTGATTCATGGGGTCAACTGTTTATTGAATTGGATTGTTGTATGTTGTTCCCATTATCTTGTTTGGAAAATAAATTTTGCTAAGGGACTAGCAAAACTCAAGTTGGGGGTGTGATTACCACAAAAACATTGCATATTTCAGGTGCTAATCATTCCATTTTCACTTGCTTTTGGGGATTAAATGATTGTAATTGCACCACTTGACCTATTAACGAAGATATTAGGTGATTGCAGATAAAAGGTGTCAAATGATGCTTCTTAAGGCTTTCTCAAGTGAGTTGAGGTGATTGAGCATGAAAGAGTGGCTAAAGGAAAGCTAAGGAGTTGGAGAAATCAAAAAACCAATCAAAATGCAGAAACAGTACCGGTACACAGTACCAGTACGACGTGGCCTCTGTAACAGACAGTAATGGTACGAAGTACCGATACAGTTTTGCCTCTGGGGTTCGGAGTATTGGTACTATCTGTTGAATCTCCCCCATTTTTGTAGCCATACTCTGCTACCTTGAGGGTCCCACCAACAAGTCTCTCACACTCCTCTTACACGCCCACAACACTGTTCATCCCTTTCACACCTCTCTTTAGACTTCTGGAGCCATTGTGATCAATGAGGACAGAGAAGAGAAGAGAAGAGAAGCTGGGTGTACAGACAAGGTCTGTACACCCCTGTCCTGCCCATTCCTCTTGCAGCCCTATGGATGGAGATCACATCTGTAGGCTAGGCCATCACTCCATCCATGTTTTTGACAAGGGAGGACTCCATTTTTTGTTTAGCACTTGATACATTACACAAGAGAATATAGAGAGAAAGAACTGGGAAGAAGATGAATAGTGTAATGTAGTGAGAGAAGTAGAGATTTTTACATTTTCTTCCATTCATTGTCTTCTAGTTTCATGTAAGAACCTTCTAAGCTTCCTTTAATGCTTTGAATATCATTAATTTCTAGTTGTTTTCAAGTTCAATCTTTCTTTAACACTTTCAACATTAATGCTTCAATGTTCTTAAATTTCTTAGCTATAAATGGGTATTGAATGCATTTTCATTTACTTTATGCTTCTTGCATTTACTTCACCAAGCATTTCTTTTCCTTGAATGTATTCTCACTGCATTGTTGGTTTTCTTTTAATCATAAGTAGCTAAACTCTTTAGTTGGCTAATCCAAGAAAAACCTCCAATTGGGAATGTCATTCCAACTCTTTGTGTTCCTCCTCTCGGTGTTTGATGGCTCAGTTGATTGGGTTGGAGTAAGGACATCGTTGTGAGTTCTTGATACACCGTTGGCATTGTCATGGTGTATGCTTGAATCCTCACCTCCATTTTAGTCCTGAGCTTCCCACGAATCAATCGTACTTCTAAGCACAATTGGAGGAAGATTTGAGTTGGCTTGGCATTCCCTTTAGACTGAATCTTTGTGATTAGCCAACACTTGTTTCCCGCTTCATTTTCATAACAAAATACCTCACAACCACTTTCAACTATAAAAGATTTTACACTTTCTTTCCACATAAATCACTTTCAAAAGAATTCACATCCTTCTCTGAGCAAACGACCTTGGAATACTTCCAAGTAAAACATAACCCGCAAAAGTCTCCTTGCGCTTGGGCAGCATCTTTGTACACACACATCACATTTCACATTCCTTGCCCTTTCTTTTGACACCATTCCAGGGGAGTGTGACATTCCCCTCCCCTTTTGCACACTTATAATACATACATTGAGGGAAGGTTTTAGGAGGTTAGGAATAACAAGGAAAAATAACAAGCAGTACCTCGGCCCAGATTTTCCCCAATTATTTCCAATCTTCAACCTTTAACCATCTATTCTCTCCCCAAACACATTTATACATTCATTAACACAAATGATAGTCCATGAGAGTCGATTACAAAACTCTTTATGCAATTTTACAAGTTCAAATCGAATTACACTATTCATGTACAAAATGTAATTCAAAGCCACATCTCGGCTTCTTCATCAACAAGGGTCTCTTTGAGAACCATCCATCAGTGTTTATCCCACACCTAAAATGTTGTCCCTATAAAAGGTGAGCCATACTCAATAGGGTATTTTCTAAAGAAGCTACTCTTCAACCCAAATGCATATAAAATGTTCACATGCAATTCCACAATAAACCTAACATCCATTCAAGAATATGCAACTCATAAATGGATTTCCACAATGTCATGCCATGTCAAGAGATGATACTCACACATATAATGCAACACGAGCCCTCCACCGCCTCCCATAACACAAACAATGCCATGACTATGCTTCTGGGCATTCCAAGCCCCCTCCACTGATTTTAAACATCCAATGACCATTTTAAAAAAATCTCAGGTCTTTCTTGAAGTGTTTACTTATAGACTTCCACCAACAGGTACCTAACTGACACGATATCTATAGATTTCCACCAACGGATCCTCGTACACGACAGATTTTATGGACTTAATACCACGAGAGTGCGTATCCAAAATTACTAGGTCTTACACCCGATGAAGAATCTAGCCCTTTACTAATCCCGACCCTTGTTTTCAATGCACCAGTGTAACTCAGTTGAATCTAGGTCCAACTTTTCCGAGCCCATGTATTAACCCACCATGGATGGTGTTTGATCAAAACCATGCACATACACCCACACTCATGTCAAATGCCCACGAATGTGATGTTACTCATGCATATGCCATGTAATATACAATTGCATTCACTAGGTTATGTTCAACATATTATGAACATATTCCATATCAGTCAACAATTTTCAATTATTAGTTATATCATAAGCATATAATTACAATCCACAACATCACCAAAGCTTGTTATAACATCTTCAATGCAATTAACACACTTAACCAACATAGAAATTTTATCAAACACCTTCAAGTCATAAATGTAAACACATAGCATGCATAAACAAAATATTCATCTCGAAATTATAAGAAGCAATTTCACCAAAACTCAATTAATGCAAGAATTGATTTTAACCGACTCTTATGCCCATTTTCCACATTTCAACTACACTAGGTATGTTTTATACATGAGATTACATCTCCATCACCCTAACCATTTCATATTTCAACCCTAGGTTGAAAATAAACCTAGTTAAGAAACGAACCCTACCTCTTGAAGCTTAATACCATGAAGTAGAAGCTCCAAAATACCCAAATCAATTTTTAAGACTTGATCTCAACAATCCCTAAGCATGATTGCCGGGTGTTGGGCCCTGCCTCCTCCTCATTCTTCTCCTGGGCTCTCTCAACATCTAACTCTCTCTCCTCCTCCTCATCCAACACATCCTGCACCTTATTAGTGCCTCGGGCAAGGGGTACCTCCTGTCTAGCAGCCGAGGCACAATTGTGACCTTGGCTCCTCCAGAAAGAAGCCTTGTTCAATGGCCTCATCGGCCTCTGTATCATCATCTTTGGCCTCACCCTCACGCCGTGGTCTATGCACATCTCTATCACCAAGGTGCTAAATGGGAGTGAGTTCTTCTTCACATCGCATGTCTTCATCATCTCTTTCAAAAGCAACGAGGGGAGCTCTATGCTATAGCCCCTTCCAATTGCATATAGCAACTGGGCCATATCGAGGAGGATCTCATTCTTGCGCCCGATGGGAGCAAAGTTCGAGACCGCAATTAAATTCAAAATCTTCTATTTATCGATCAACTCTCCTTATTGAACAACTCTCCGCCCTACCTAAGGGAAAGTCGTCAACCCGCTCAACTCCGCTCCAACAACATCCATCCCCACTTTCTTCCTTGGGGGGTAAGTTTGCCTCGGTACCCGTGGTACCTCTTACCTCATTTCTCAAACGTAGTCCTCATCCACGTCAATGTGAGTCCCCCTCATATAAGTTTTGATCGTTCCATTGATGATCTCAGCGTTGGAGTAGAACTCTAGCAACAAGTCAATCATGGCCTCTCTGTTGTTTCTCAAGTACAACATCCATGCCCTCATCTCCATGTTCTCCAATATTTCAAACTCCATAAAATTAGTCAACATCAAAGTTTGCTCACAAATTACAACTTGTTCTCGTTAGAAGTGTTCATACCTGTCTGCCTTGAGGGCGTTGGGCAAGCGAGTTCGATCATACCTTTGCACTATGAGCCTTCCCTCCCTTTCCTCTATGACCTCCTCCACCATATTTGGCTCTTGATTAATTACTTTGTGCCTGGCAGGAAGCTTCATTCTTAGAGGCATGGTTTCTCAGTTTTGGGGGGTTTTGGGTTTTGAAAACTTAGATTTCTTTGGTGAAAAGGGTGAGAAATGGGGTGGAATGTGTTTGGGTGGCTTGATTGAGAGTGAAAATTGGAAATGGATGGGGTTTTGATGTTTGGGTAGTGAAGGGTCAACCTAGGGTTTGGAAGTTTTCAAGGGTTTTGGGGGTTTTTGAATTGGGGAAGATGAACCAGATATTTATAGTCGAAGAGTTAACATTCGAACGTGTGTAGAAGGATTTTAAAAGGATTGTTCGAAGGTGAACCTGGTGTTTGAACGTGGTGAGCTCCCTGTACTTTTCAGTTCTGTCAGAGACCAAAGTACTGTAAGCTCATGACGTTCAAACATTCTATTGGCGTTCAAACATGTGATTCTCATCCAAATGTTCTATTGGCGTTCAAACGTGATGAGATCCCTGTACTTTCTTGTTCCATCATAGATTGAGTACTACAAGCAGGTGACGTTCGAACGTAACCTGGCATTCAAACACCAAAGCAAAAATCAAAATTTTTTATACAAATTTATGTACACATTAAAGGAAAGGTATACAAACATAAAAATTCATGGCATCTTCAGATAAGTCCCTACCCACGCTTACAGTTGGTATTATAGGACCTTCCTTACTCATCCCATATTTCCATTTTAGTCAAAAGAGTTTGTACAAAAAAAAAAAAAAAACAAATTTTACACTTGTTTACAAAAATTCAGACCCTTGGCTTTCATCCTAAAAACACGATTTTCCACAATTTTGTCAAAATGTAATCTAATCCGAGTCTTCCTCTGTCTCTGTGTCATTCGAACAACCAATGACTCTCCCAATTTCCTATCTCATAAACTGGTTAAGCAAAGTACCGGAATAGTATGGTGTCTCAGGGTAATCCTTACTCAACCCATTCACTATCTAGTCTAATCGATCGAGTGCACAACCAAAAATTGATTCAGAACATTGATTATATATTTTCATGTGAAAGACCCTGCCACACTGTTTACAGGCACCAAGCCTTTTGGCACGATGACGTTTAGCAAAGGTGCTTCTGCCACACTCTGGTTTTGCTTGCTCTTCTCGAATTTCAATTTTTCTTACCAATCGTGCTTTTCTCATGATCACAGTAGGCACATTAGATAGAAAAGTGAGTAGAACTCTCAAACTAAACCAAAAAAATTTGATATCCATGCTTGCTAAGTTTTAAGACTCACTATCAGGTTCTTTAAGGTCTACTAGTCACAAAGACGATTGAAGTTGACTCAAAAGCATGATCAACAATTTATACAAAATACGACGCATGGTACACAGTATGATCAGAAACAACAACAACAACAACAAATTTTACGAGCATAAAATATGAACTATAGTTCACACCCCCCAACCTAAACTAAACATTGTTCCCATTTTTTTGAATTTACTGGGGTACGGAGCTTGGACATGAGGTTGAATGGTAGAGATCTGTTCATCTGCCGAATCCTACAAGCAAAATACACAAATTAATCATATTTAGGGTAGGTTGGTAAGCCTTGTCCGTGAGTGTGAAGAGAAGTAGAACACCCATAAAAAAATACAAAGTATGAAACATAGGAATGTGTCTGTGGACTGTGTGGTCATGGGGTTGTTAAGGCCTGGGTCGTGTTACAGAAAATGGCTAACAACAAAGAAGAAGAAGAAGAAAAAGGAAAAGGGACAGCGGCGGGTGGAAAAAAATAAAAAGGGGGTGGGGGCCTTATAATGGCGTTCTCGTGGGTCAGGTTTAGTCGAGTTCTACCTGACCTGACTTCTTTTTGTGTCAGCATGCACGAATCTCGAAGAAATATTTTAGATCCATTAAAAGAATGATTTTTACATTTTTAACAAAGTCCTCCAAAAATAGTTTTAATCGATGACCATTGACAGTAAAGATATTACCGTTTAATGGGTTTTCCACTTCTACTACTCCATGTCCAAACACTCTTTTGACAATATAAGGCCCAGTCCACCATGACCTCAACTTACTAGGAAAGAGGCGGAACCTTGAATTAAACAAAAGGACTTTTAGGGAAGGGGCAAAGGATTTCCTTACTATGTTTTTGTCATGAAAGATTTTCATCATTACCTTTGCGATTTTTGCATTGTCATATGCCTCATTTCTCAGTTCCTCTAATTCATTAATCTGCATTTTTCTTCAGAGTCCAGCCTTGTCCAGGTCAAAGTTCATTACTTTAATGGCCCAGTATGCCCTATGTTTCAATTCCACAGGTAGGTGACAAGGCTTGCCATAGACTAATGGATAAGGAGACATGCCCAAAACTATTTTAAAAGACGTATGATATGTCCAGAGTGCATCAGTTAGTCTTAACGATCAATCTTTGCAGTCTGTATTTACCATTTTTTCTAAAATTAGTTTGATCTCTAGATTGGCCAATTCAACCTATCCACTAGTCTGTGGATGGTAAGGGGTTGCCATTTTGTGAAAAATCAAGTATTTTTTCATCAAATTCCAGAAAGGACGATTGCAAAAATGAGCACCCTCATCACTTATAATGGATTTCATAATTCCAAACCAGGACAAAATATTTTCTTTTAAAAATTTGATCACTATTTGGTATGGAATTGCTTCAATCCATTTAGATACGTAGTCTACGGCTACCAAAATGTATAAATAGCCAAAGGAAGGAGAAATGCTCCCATAAAATCGATGCCCCAGTGGTCAAAAATTTTAATCACCAAAATGGGGTTTAAGGGCATCATATTTCTTTTAGAAATGCTTCTCAACCTTTGACATATATCACATGCCAGGCAAAAAAGCATGGACATCTTTGAAAAGTGTGGGCCAATAAAATTCACACTACAAGATTTTTGTAGCTATTTTTCTTGATGAGAAATGACCACCACATGCTTCAGAATGACAAAATGATATTACCTGTCTGCTCTCATGAGCGGGGATGCAACACCTTATGATTTGATCCTTATAGTACTTAAACATGTACATATCCTCCCAAAAGAAGTTACAAACCTCCCTCAAAAATTTGTTTTTCTCAATCATGGTAAAGGATGGAGGGAGCGTACCAGTAGCACAAAAGTTAGCAATATCAGCGTACCATGGTGTCTTATCAATCGTGAATAGTTGTTCATCAAAAAAATTCTGATTGATTGGCAATCCATCCTCATGAAATTCATACGTTAATCGGGACAGATGATCTGCCACCACATTCTCAACACCCTTCATGTCCTTAATGATCAAATCAAACTCTTGAGTAAGAATATCCATCTTAAGAGCCTTGGCTTGGCATCCTTCTTTGTCAGCAAGAATTTTATTGTTGCATGGTCAGTGAACACAGTAACAGAAGAATCAACAAGATAAGAATGAAATTTCTCCAAAGTAAAAACTATAGGTAGCAATTCTTTTTCAATCGTTGAATAATTCAATTGAGCATCATTCAAAGTTTTACTTGTATAGTAAATCACATGTGGTTTCTTATCCTTTCTTTGCCCCAACACAGCACCTACAGCATAATCACTTGCATCAATCACACATTAGTTCAAAGGGTAGAGTCCGGTCAAGAGGTTGCATTATTGGAGCAAAAATTGACATACCCTTAAGCTTTTCAAAAGCTTTCTGGCATGCTTCACTCCACACAAAAATTATGTCCTGACTAAGGAAATGACATGGGTTTAGCTATGGTACTGAAGTCATTTATGAATCTCCTATAGAACCCTACATGTCCTAGGAATGATCGGACATCCTTTACAGTCTTGGGAGCAGGCAAATTTTCAATCAGATCTATTTTTGCCTTGTTAACTTTCATGCCTTTGGATGACATAACGTGACCTAAGACAATGTCTTGTGTTACCATGAAATGGAATTTCTCCCAATTGAGCACAAGATTGGTTTCCTTACATCTTATAAGTCACCATATATAGAGAAGTCATCCATGAACACTTCAAAAAATTTGTCCACCATGGCATTGAACAAGCTCAGCATGCATCTTTGGAATGTTACAGGAGCGTTACAAAGTCCAAATGACATCCTTTTGAATGCAAAGGTGCCAAAGGGGCATGTGAATGTGGTTTTCTTCTGGTCATCTAGTGTTATCTCAATTTGATTGTACCCACAACACCCATCCAAGAAAAAGTAAAATTCATAGCATGCAATTTTCTATAGGACCTAGTCAAGAAAGGGAAGAGGGAAATGGTCTTTCATAGTTACTAAATTGAGTTTTCGATAGTCTATACACATTCGTCATCCTGTGACAACTCGAGTTAATACTAGTTCATTCGCATTATTTTTTACCACTGTGACCCTAGATTTTTTTGGCATAACTTGGGTTGGACTAACCCATTTGCTATCGAAGATGAAAAATATTATCCCTGCATCTAAGAGCTCTAGCACCTCAGTTCTCACCACTTCCTTCATGTGAGGGTTCAGTCATCGCTACATATAGCATGATTTCAGATTAATGGGCTTATACCTTTCAAGTCAACGATGGTCCACCCAATAGTGCTTTTATGGCTTTTACAAACTTCATCAGTTTAGACTCTTGCAAGTCTGTGAGCTTAGATTAAAATACCACTAGGTATGACTTGTCCTTTCCTAAAAATGCATATTTGAGATCAAATGGGAGAGGTTTCAATTCAGGCTTTGGTGGCCTGACACTTGATGAGAGTGGCTTTGTGCCACTTGGTGAAATTTCTTCGAATTTGGGGACCCATGTCCCAACAATGTGAGTAGAACAATTCCTTGGGTTTTGATATCCATCTATTAACTCAACTGAGATAGACTCCATTAGAGAAGATTCAGTAGGATTTTCACAAAATATGGTATTCAAATGTTCCTGTATTAGAGACTCAACGAATTTATTTTTCTTTATTCCTTGTCCTTTCCTAGGTGTTTGGCAATATTGAAAATATTCAGCTCAAGAATCATATTCCCAAAAGTCAATTTCATGACTCCATTCCTGTAATTGATTAATGCATTAGAGGTTACTAGGAAGGGTCGACCAATAATAACGAGAATTTGGTTCTCTGAATGCATTGTTGGCTGAGTATCTAGAATAATGAAGTCAACAGGGAAGAAAAAGTTATCCACTTAGACAAGTACATCTTCAACAATGCCTCTTGGGATTTTAACAAACCTATCTGCCAACTAGAGCGTAACACTAGTGGGTTTGAGTTCACTGATTAGCACAAAACTTTGTATATTTTTACGTGCTAATTATCTTGTTTTGATTGCTTTTGGAGATTAAATAATGGGAGTTATGTTAATTGAGTTCTTAACGATGATATTTGGTGTTTCCAGTTAAAAAGTTTTAAATGAGGTCTCTTAAGGCCTTCCCAAACCATTTGGGATGAATAGGGATGAAAAGATAGCTTGGGGACAGCTCAGGAGAGGAGGAAATCAAAAAACTAGCCAAACCGTACCGGTACGCTTTGCCTGATATGCCCAAATGCATCCTCCTTCCAGTCCAAGCCCATCCTTTCATAGTTAAGCTAGAGATGTTGCAACTACTTCCCACATTTAATGGACTTGAAAGTTAGAGCCCCTATTCACACATAAGGGATTTCAACGAAATGGTTGCAACCTTCCTCACAAATCATGCGATGGAAGAGATAGGTAGAATGAAATTGTTTCCCTTTTCCCTAAGGGATAAGGCAAAAATGTGGCTTATTTCCTTGAGGCCTCGAACCATCACATCTTGGAGCCAAATGATTTCTGAGTTTTTGAACAAATTCTTTCCAGTGCATAAAACCACCAACCTTAAAAAACAAATTCAGAATTTTTTGAAAAAGCCCAATGAACAATTTTATCAATGCTGGGATCGATATAAGGAGTTGCTCCAATCACTTCCACATCATAGCTTTGAAGTGTGGCAATTGGTGAGTTTCCTCTACAATGGAATTACATCGGGCCATCGACAATTCATAAATATGATGTGTAATGGTGAGTTCCTGAATAAAGACCCCGATGAGGCTTTAGACTATTTTGATACATTGGCCCAAAATGCACAGTCATGGCACATCACTGACCCGACCGATGTACCAAGGTCTTTGCCTCAAGGGAGTGGCCAACCTCAAGGGGGAGGGATTTACGATTTCAAGGATAGGGAGGAATTACTTTCAAAAATTTCCAAACTTTCTAGGAAAGTGGAAACTCTTGAAGTCAACTGGAGACATGAGGTGTCTAACGTGTCTAACATTTCGGAGGGATGTGCAATTTGCGAGAATGTTGAGCATTCCACATCGGAATGTCCAAACATCCTAGCCCTTAAGGAAGCATATCATGAGCAAGTCCATGCATTCAACCAGCCAAGACAATCATTTTCCCCCAATTCGAACACCTATAATCCGAGGTGGAGTTATCACCCAAATTTCAGTTGGAGAAATGAGAACCCTATTCCTCACGGGTCAAGTGCATATTCATCTCCCATGCCTTTTAAGCAAAACCAATACCATGGCCAAGGGCAATCATCTAGGTCGCAATACCCAAGGACCAATCCACAAGGGTATCAGTCAAACCTGCCACCACAAAATTTTACTCAAGGACCGTCCAATCCATCCACATACCAACCTCCGCACAAAAGAAATTTGGAGGATATAGTCCATTCCTTCATTCAAAGCCAAACCACCATCAATAACCAAAATGCCATAGCTATCAATGATATAAGAGCCCAACTCACAAAGTTGACAAACTCCATAGGTGCATCTCAACAAGAAAAGGGAAGTTCCTCGCTCAACCACAAGAGAACCCTAGGGGTCAACACATTGTCGAGTCATTGGAGCCTTTGAGAGAGAGTTATGAGCAACTCAAAGTTGTCACCACCCTTCGTAATGACAAAGAAATTGACAAAACCATTTTGCCAAAGGCCTCACCTAAGACCACATTGCCAAAAGGAAAAGAAACCTTGGGTGACACCGACAAGAGTGAAGTGAGTGAAGAGAAAGAAAGAAGGTTGTTGAGAAAGAAAAATTAATTGATGATTGTGTGATTATTCCTCCCATAACTGCCCCTTTCCTGAGTCATTTGAAGCCACCTGTCAAGGTGGCTAATTATGCTGATATTTTAAAAATATTTAAGCAGGTGAAGATTAACATTCTACTCCTCGATGCTATCAAGTAAATCCCATCTTGTGCCAAAATTTTGAAAGATCTATGCATGGTGAAGAGGAGATTGAATATCCATAAGAAAGCATTCCTCACCGAACAAGTGAGCTCAATGTTAAGGATCAACACTCCTCCAAAATTCAAAGACCCCGGTTGTCCAACCATTGGACATTGTCGAGGGGAGCAAGCACTCCTCGATTTGGGAGCAAGCGTCAATCTTCTTCCATACTTGGTGTATCAGCAACTTCAACTTGAGGAGTTGAAACCCACCTCAATCACGCTTCAATTGGAGGATTGTAGTGTCCATACACCAAGGGAAGTAGTTGAGGATGTCTTAGTTCAAATTGATAAATTTTACCTCCCTGTCAATTTTATTGTGCTTGATACACACCCCGTTGCAAACCTTAGCTCCCAAATCCTCGTTATACTTGGAAGGCCCTTCCTTGCTATATCTAATGCTGTAATAAATTGAAGGAACGATTTAATGAAGTTGAAATTTGGGAATATGACAATGGAACTCAATGTATTCAACTTGGCAAATTAACCGGGTGATGATGAGGAAGTGAGGTCAATAGAATCGACACATCGGTTGAAGAGCACTTGGTGCTAGAGGAGATGTTGAAATTGAAAGAAGAAGCAATTGTGGATCTTGAGGAATTTGATGAGCAAGAAGGGGTAGAAGAATTAAAAGGGGTGGAAAGCTGGGTCCCTACATTCGAGGAGTTACCCCACTGAGAAAAGAAAATTTTTCTTTCAGATGAACAAAAGCCTAACTCGAATTTGAAGCCCTTACCCTCCCATTTGAAGTACGCCTATCTTGGTGAAGGTGAAACATTCCCGGTGGTCATTAGCTCTACATTGAACATGGAACAAGAAAGAGAACTCTTGCAGGTATTAAGAAAGCATAAAGGAGCAATTGGGTGGAGTATTGTGGATATCAAGGGGATAAGCCCACTTATTTGCACCCACCGCATATATCTTGAGGAGGATTCCAAACCTTCCCAACAACCACAAAGACGGTTGAATCCCATCATGAAGGAGGTGATGAGGGATGAGATTCTGAAACTACTTGATGTGGGGATCATTTTTCCAATTGCCGATAGTAAGTGAGTTAGCCCCACACAAGTAGTACCTAAGAAATCTAGAGTTACGGTGGTTGAGAATGACGAGAATGAGCTTATACCTACAAGAGTGATCACCGGATGGAGGGTGTATATTGATTATCGAAAGTTGAACACTTGCACACGAAAAGACCACTTCTCATTGCCATTCCTTGATCAGTTCTAGAACGAGTAGCTGGGCAGCTATTCTACTACTTTTTAGATGGATACTCTAGCTACAATCAGATTGAGATTGCTTTGGAGGATCAAGAGAAGACCACCTTCACGTGCCCCTATGGTACCTTTGCCTACCGTCGCATGTCATTCGGACTATGCAATGCTCTGGGAACGTTTCAACGCTGTATGATGGGGATGTTTAGTGACATGGTGGAAAAGATAATGGAGGTCTTATTGGATGACTTTTTGGTATTTGGAGATTAATTCGAAGGATGTTTGGCAAACTTGGAGAAAGTACTAACAAGATGTGGGGAAAAGAATCTAGTCTTGAATTGGGAAAAGTGTCACTTTATGGTGACGGAAGGAATTGTGCTTGGCCACATAGTTTCGGCGAAAGGTATTGAAGTCGAAAAATCCAAGGTGGAGACAATCTCCAACCTCCCCATGCCAAGAACCATCAAAGACATCTGGTTGTTTTTGGGCCATGTAGGTTTTTATCACCGATTCATTAAGAATTTCAGTGCATTAGCCAGACCCTTGACCAACTTGTTTTCCAAGGAGGTCTAATTTGACTGGTCAGATGATTGTGACGCATCCTTTAAAAAATTTAAGAGCATGCTAGTCACACCTCCGGTCAACCAACCACCCAATTTAGACCTACCTTTTGAGCTCATGTGCGACAGGAGTGATTACACGGTTGGTGCAATACTTGGTCAAAGGGAGGAAAATATACCGTATGTGATACACTATGCTAGCAAAACACTGAATGAGGCTCAGATGAATTACACTACCACCGAAAAAGAATTGCTAGCTATAGCATTTGCCTTATATAAATTTCATTCGTACATCATTGGTTCACCTATTGTTGTCTTTACTAACCATTTTGCCTTGAAGTACTTGTTGTCTAAGAAGGATGCGAAACAATAACTCATTAGGTGGATACTCCTCCTACAACAATTTGACTTGACGTTTAAGGACAAGAAAGGAGTTGAGAACGTGGTGGCGGATCACTTATCTCGGTTGGTGGTGCAAGAGGCCAATGAGCACATCCCTATCCCTGAATTTTTCCCTAATGAACACTTACTTTCAAGTCATTTTGTGTGTCCTTGGTATGCTGATATATGTAATTACCTTGCTATAGGACAGATTCCACCACAATGGAGCCTAGAAGATTGAAGACGATTTATGGCAGATGTGAAGTACTTCTACTTCGACAACCCTTATTTGTTCAAGTACTACCCCGATCAAATCATGAGGAGATGCATACCTGAAAATGAACAGCAAGACATCCTTGCATTTTGCCATTCACAGGCTTATGGTGGACATTTTTTAGCTAAAAAGACTTCAGCTAAAATTCTTCAATTAGGTTTCTACTGGCCCTTTCTCATTAAAGACTGTGTTTCATTTTGTAAGGCATGCGACAGATGCCAACGATTGGGTAGTGGGACCCAGAGACACGTGATGCCCCTCTCTCCTATACTTGTCATAGAAATATTTGACTGTTGGGGCATCGATTTCATGGGTCCGTTCCCTATGTCATATGGTTATCTGTATATCCTCCTGGCAATGGACTATGTGTCCAAATGGGTGGAGGTTATCCTGACCAAGACTAATGACCACTGGGTAGTAGTTAAATTCCTTAAGGAGAACAACTTTTTGAGGTTTGAGATGCCTCGTGAAATCATAAGTGATGGTGGATCACACTTTTGTAATAGGTCATTCGCTTCATTAATGTTCAAATATGGCGTCACTCACAAAGTATCCACCGCCTATCACCCACAAACAAATGGCTAAGCCAAGCTAGCCAATTGGGAGATAAAGGGTATTCTAGAAAAAATGGTCAACCCAAATAGGAAGGATTGGTCCGAAAGATTGACCGATACCCCATGGGCATACCGTACTGCTTTTAAAATTGTTTTGGACATGTCTCCCTACCGGCTTGTCTATGGAAAGGCTTGCTACCTGCTAGTCGAAATGGAACATAAGGCCTATTGGGCCATTAAAACCTTAAATTTCAACTTGAGAATGGCCGGTGAACATAGGAAGTTGGAAATGAATAAGTTGGAAGAGATTTGACAAGATGTGTATGAGAGCTCCAAAATATCAAAGGAATGGGCTAAGATCTATCACAATAATTCCATTGTACGGAAATCATTTTGGCTTGGTCAAAAAGTGCTCTTATACAATTATTGCCTCTCATTTTTTTCAAGGAAAACTCCGATCCTGTTGGGATGGCCCCTATCTTGTCGAGGTGGCCTACCCCAATGGAGCTGTTGATGTGAAAAACCCTGAAGATGGCCAAACATTCAAGGTCAATGGCCAAAGACTCAAGTCATTCTTCGAGGGTTTTGAAGGGAAAAAAGTGGCGGAAGATTTGACAGATCCCGTATATCCGGATTTGAAGGAGGACTAGCTAGTGTTTATGATTTCTAGTGTACAGTCACTTTTATTTACTTATGTTATTTTTATTTCATGTCACTTACTTTCGTTGGTTGTATAGCATTATTTCTTAATTTCAGATCTTGGTGCTTTTGTTGAAAGCTCAATCGTGAGGTGTTCTCTAACCCTTTTCATCTTTTTACTGTCCTTCATTGCATATTATATCTTTTTTGTTGCATTGAGGACAATGCATGATTCCAGTTGGGGGGTAAGCTGCACCGTTGACATGATACACCAAGGTTGTTAGGAAATTTGTGTGAAATTTTTGTGATACAGATTTTTGCTTGCATTAGTGAAAAATATGTGAAATTTTTGAAATATTTGATTGTTGATTTGTATTCCTGCATGAAGAATGTGTAAGTTGGATAACATGTTGACCTTTGCTGTGAACTTTGTGCACATGAGCATTCTATGGAAGTTGATCCTATGCATGAGTATCATATATGTATTGATTTTTGAACTCAACTGTATGTGACTATTGAATGTGTAATTTCGCCAATTTATGGATTGGATTCATGTTTTAAGCTTGACATAAGTAGTGGAGATGAGTAAGGACCCAGGAGAGCTTTAGTGCCAAATTCCTTTTGGAGGGAAATTACAATTACTGAAAGAACAATTTTTCAATGTAAAATTTGTTCAATAGTCTCATTATGCTTGTTTTCGTTAGGTGCACTTGGGATAGTAGGCTAACTTTACTTGATTGTATAATGCCATTCCATGCAAACCTAGAAATGATCTTAGGCCATCCTTGAATATTTTAAGCCTTTGCCTTTTTTTTTTTGAGAACTTAATTATCTCTAGTGCCATGTTTGAGCCTTCCTGAAAATTTGTTTCTATGCCACACATTAAACCAAGCTAGTGAAAATGAAAAATATCTACCTTACCCTGGTTGTTCCTAAAGCAAAAATGAGAGATTGCAAAAAAAGGAAGTGTAGTGTGGAAATTCAAGCAAGGGATGATGACTGTGAAACTTAAAGAGTTGAAAAAAAAATGAGAATGAAAATTCAAGAAAAGGAAGAAAAGGGCTGAGAAGATGAAAGAATGATCGAAAGAAAAAGAAAATGTTAAGGAAAAGAAAGAAAAGAAACAAAGGGTGTTGTGATGGTGTAAGAATCAAAATCCCATGAAAAGGGAAGTATTTTTCTAAAATAAAAGTCTCTCACTCGGAACAACCCTCTTTGCTATCATATATCCTTCATTTCATTTACCTAAATATCACCCCAAGGCCCCATTATAACCCTTAAATTCCAAAGTGATCTAGAGAAGCATGGGAGGTGCATGATTTCAGAAGAAATGATGAGTTAAATCTTACTACCTAATGCCCTGGCATTCTGTTCATGAGACTATGCCAAGGTCGCTTTATTTTCATTTATGAAATTCATTTTTGGATTACATGTGAGCACACTTTGTTTTGGACACAAGATTCTATCTCACATGTACACATGGAGTGCATACCAGAATAATTTGAGTGTATTTCATTGCTTGGAGTGACCCTTGGTGATTTTTGCATTGAAACTGAATTTGTCTAGCTATTCGAATGTGAATTCTGATGCGTAAATGCTCAAATTACTTGTTTAATTCACATACACACGAGTTGAAAATAAATTTGTAGGTGCATACTTTAGAATAGTGTCTAAGACTATGGTGTTGCTCATGTACACTTAGTTCAATCATTTGATAAATTTGTTAAAAAGCTCCATGCTTGTAAGAATGAGGGAATATGTCTCAAGTTTTGGATATTTGAAAAGAGTTAGGAATGGTGGTTTGAACTAAATTCATGCTTTACATTTTGATGTGCATTTTGATATCTAAAAGTAGGAGACTATTTTTTGTATATTTAGTACATCAAAATTTTAAATCGCATTGCAATTTCAATAATAAATTGGGCACGATGGTTCAATTGGTGATTTGCAAGTGGAGTATATGTTTATGGTAGAGTAGAGGTCATAAAGAGAGTGTTAGAATGTTCAGGGGAGATCCTAAAATGAAAAGGAGTGGTGAAGGGTTGCTCAGCAGGAGTTCTCTGCAAACCAGCCAAACCGTACCGATATGCTTCATCTGACACACCAAAGGTCAGGTTTTTCTTTTTAATCAAATGTTTAAACCTTCACTTCCTACCTTTTTTTCAGCCCTAAATTCTCTCTCTCTAACTCAAAAATATCCCAACCCCCAAATCCCTTCAACTCTTTCTCAATCCATAAACCCACTTCCTTTTTAAGCCCTAATTTTGAGCAATTTCAACCTTGGAACCCTAGGTGCCGAATTTCCCAAATCCTCAAGAAATCTCAAATCTCTCCAGGTATTTCCTAATGGCTCGTCATCTAAGGGTGTGCCTTGAGGTCATAGACCCGATTCAGGGTCTTCTCCTGCTTCTCCTTTCCTTCTTCGCTGTAGGGGCACTGTTGTTATGCGTGGCCCAAACCAAAAGGGTGGGACCAGACTCTTCGCCACCCAAGGGTCCTAGCAGTCGCAAGAGAAGTGGAGAGAGGTATAGTGTCGATAGGGGTGAACTGAGGAAGAAGGCAAAGAATGAAGCTAGGGATCGACTAATCCAGGAAAAGGGGGTCACTTGCGAGCGGTACTTGGACTCCATTTCTCTGACCCCAAGGAATGAGGCAGTGAGGATCATTGAAGCACATGGTATGAATTTTTGGTTCGAGCCCGTGGATGGGTATAATTTGTCAATGTGCAGGGAGTTTTACCAAAGACTCCAAGTGACAAAGGTGGATGGGGTGAAGGTCTTGAAGTCAAGTGTGCGGGGTAAAGTATTTGTGGTTACTCTCGATGAAATTGCCACTTTACTTGGAAACTACAAGAGACCACCTCCTACCCCACCAATTTATCCCCATAATATTCCCCGACCTAAGAAGATGCCTGAATTGGTTGAGATGATGTATGAGGATCCGAGTACCTTCAAGGGAACAGTTCAAAGTGGGAGGTTGAAGCCCATTTATGGACTATTGAATAAACTCCTCCATTGTAATCTTTCACCAAGAGGTGCGGAGAAGAAACAAAATGTAGAGAAGTTGAACCTTGTGGATGCAGTCGTGTTAGGGAAGACAATAGACTTTGCTCTTCTCATTTGCCAAGAAATGAAAGAGTTTGCGGAGACGCAGAAGCCCATGATCAAGCTACCATTTGGGAGCTTGATAACCCGGATGTGCATGCCCAAAGTTAAGGGCTATGCTTTCAACAAGATCACACCCCTAGAACTTGAAGCCATTGGCAGGACTAGCAAGAAGAAAAGAAAGGCAATGAGTAGGGGGAAGCGTGCCAAGACCATATGTGCTAGTTCTAAAGCCCCTCGTGTATCTCCAGCTGCTAGGCCATCCGCTGTTGCACCTAAACGTTCGGTTCCCCAGTGCCTCAATGCACTAGAGGCTGTGGTGCATGGGATTGAGGCAATGATGAAAGAATTGCTTAAGCATACTTTTCCCGGGAGGCCTATCCCAGGAGGATCCTCACCACCTGCTGTTACTCCCTCTACATCTAGGCCCTCCGCTTCCATAGTAGTTGTGGTAGGTGATGATGAGGTTGATTTGACAAGGATGAGGAGGGTGAGGGTGAGTATGAAGAGGATGATGACAGTGATGATGGTGATGGGAATGGGGATGAAGAGTAGTTGTGTAGCCTTTTTCTTTTTCTTTTGTGTTGGGTTGTATTCAAATTAGGATGGGGTCATTGACCGAGTAGAAGAATCTATAGGAAATAGGCCAATTTTTGTCTGTTTGACTCCACATACTCCATAGTAATGAAATACCACAATTCTATTCCATCTTGTCCATATTTATTTTGAATATTGCATTACGATTTTGTATTTTGATTTACGAAGGATTGTCATGTGTTAGTCTTGCTATGCTGTTTTGAAATTAAATTTTGCTAAGGGAGTAGCGAAACCCAAGTTGGGGGATGTGATTAGCATAAAACTTTGCATATTTTTACGTGCTAATTATCTTCTTTTGATTGCATTTGGAGATTAAATAATGGGAGTTGTGTTAATTGAGTTCTTAACGATGATATTTGGCATTTGCAATTAAAAAGTGTTAAATGGGGGTCTCTTAAGGCCTTCCCAAACCATTTGGGATGAATGGGGATGAAAAGATAGCTTCGGGACAGCTTAGAAGAGGAGGAAATCAGAAAATTAGAAAACCAGCCAAACCGTACCGGTACGCCGAGGCTACTAGAGTTCGGTGTACCGGTATGCGTACTGGTACGCTTTGCCTGATATGCCCAAATGCTCTGCAACTCAGACCTGCTACTTTGAGGGTCCCACCAAGACATCCTCCTACAACTCTCTGACACGCCCAACACTCAGAACACCCCTTGGTACACCCATCTTGGACTTTTGGAAACTTGGCCATCAATGAGGAGAGAGAAGAGGAGTTGGGTGTGCAGACAAGCTCTACAACCCCTCTGTCCAGGCCATTCCTCCTACACCCCTACAGATTGAGGACACTTTTGGAGTCTAGGGGCACCTCTCCATACACATTTTTGGCAACAAGAAGATTCCATTATTCAACATTCTACATCACACAAAGAGACAGGGAGAGAAGGTCTGGTAGAAGATGATGAATGGTGTCTAGTGAGAGAAAATTGAGATTTTTGCATTTATTTCAATACATTGTCTTGTAATCTCTAGTATGAATCCTTAGAACTTCATTTAATGCCATTAATGTTGTTTTCTTTAAAGTTTAATGCAAGTTTAATGCTCTTTTAAAGCTCTCACCATTAATGTATCAAACTTCTTCATTTTCTTAGTTTTCAAATGGGTATTCAATATACTCTCTTATAGCTTATGTTTTCTTGTATCTAGTTGCTCTAGAATTTCATATCTTTGCAATGCATTTTCATTACATTGTCAATTTCATTTTAAGAATGGATAGCTAAATCTCTTAGTTGGCAAAACCAAGGGGAACCTCCACTTGGATATACCATTTCAACTCATTCTCCTCCCTTCTTTCAGAGTCCAATGGTTCGGTTTTACTAGGTTGAGGGTGGATAACTTGGTGAGTCTTTGATATTCTATAGGCCTAGTCACTGTTTATGCTTAGATACTCACCAATTTTATCCCTAGCTTCCCACGAATCAATCGTTCATTCATGCTCTATTAGAGGAGGGTTTCAAGTTGAGATAGTATTCCTATTGCAGTGACCTCTTGGATTTGCCAACATTAGTTTCTCATTTTATTTGCATCAAAATAAACTTCACTAAACAACTTCCAACAACCAAAGATTTTTACACTTTCTTTTTTCCCAAAATCACCTTCCCCTCGGTTTACTTCCTTCCTCGTGGAAACGACCTAGGAATACCACCAAGTAAAACACGACCCGCAAAGTCTCCTTGCGCTTGGGGAGCACTTTTGTACACACTCACACATTTTGTGCATTCACACATCACATTACCATCATTTCATTTTTCCCCATCTCCTTGCCCTTTCTTTGACATCACCCATAGGAGAGTGACATTCCCCTTCATCCATAAAGTATACATGCTAAAAGGTGATGTTTAGAGGTTAGGAAACTGCAAGGAATTTTGTCAAGCATTCACCCAGACCCAACTGCTGGTCAACAAATAATGGGAGCAAATTGACACTTGTGCCAAGATCGAGCAGACCTTGTTCTATTATAAAGTTTCCAATGTCACACGACACGGGTGGACACCCAGGGTCCTTGTATTTTGAAGAGATTTTGTGTTGAAGCAAGGCACAAGCATGTTCCATCAAGAAGGCTCTTTTTTGGACATTCTGGCTTCTCTTGACTATGCACAAGTCTCTCAAAAACTTGGCATAAGATGGAACCTGTTTGATTGAGTCAAGAAGTGAGATGTTGATCTTTACTTGCTTAAAAAGTCCATAAATTTCTTGCTGGTTATTCAACTTCTGTAAATTTTTTAGTCTATGAGGGAAAGGAGCAGGATAGGACGCAAAGGTTCTTTTTCCTTTAACGGTTCTGGTTCTTGTTCAATCATAGGCTCAGGCTCTTCCTCAATCATAAGTTAAGGCTCCACTGTTGCATTGACTAGGACTGACTTAGGTTTTGGCTTGGGAATTAGCATGTCTCTAATGGTATTGTCAATCACCTTGCCACTTCTCAGTGTAGTGACAACTTGGGCTTGGTCTTGTGGATTTTCCATAATTAAAGGATTTCCCACATGGAATTGGCCTTGTAGTTGTTTTGGTTGGGCCGAAAACTTGCCCTTCTCATGTGTGGTCATGGATTGGGTCAACTTTTGGATCTGACTTTTAAGATCCCCGAAAGATTGAGTGGTCTGGGTTTGGAAATCAGTGAAAGCTTGAGTGGAACTATTGTTGTAGTTTATTTTGCTTTGCATGAACTAATTCAGGGTGTCCTCAAAGCTTCTCTTTTGTGGTGGTTAGTATGGTTGATATGCAGGAGGTCCTTGAGGTGGTGGTTGTTAACCTTATTGTTAGTTCATGGGAGTTGGTTGTGTGTTCCTCCGACTGAAATTCGGGTGGTTTCACCACCCAGGGTTATATGTTTCAGATTGGAGTAAGGCTTGTTGAAGTTGGAAATGGAATTTGTTTGTTCCAACAAGAGCTCTTTGAATGCCGAAATGGTTGAACACTCCTTAGTAGGGTGTCCTGTTAGCGCACAAATCTCACACACTTGTTCTGTGGAATGGCCAACATCAACTTGATGAAAGCTTCCAGGTTTCGAGACAAGGTAGACATTTTCGCTCTCAGGTCATCATCATCTTTCAAGACACACTTACTCCCTTGGGAAGTAGATGGTTTGGCTTCAACAGTGGTAGGACAGGTTGAGTCCCACATCTGAGAGCTATCAGGTATGGTGTCAAAAAAATTGAATGCCTCCTCCAGACTCTTTCTCATGAACTCTCCTTGAGCCATCATTTCAACAAACTGACATAGTCTAGAGGGCAAGGAGTCATAAAAAACTCCTACCAAAGTCCAATTCTCAAAAGCATGGTGTGAGCAGGACTGGAGAAGATCTTTGAATCTCTCCCAACTTTGGTTAAAGGTCTCTTCTTCTCTAACCGAAAAATTCATGATTTTCCTTTTTAGTGCATTGGTGCGGTGTCGAGGAAAGAACTTTCTAAAAAATTCATTCTGTAGTGTGATTAACCCTAATTAAGGCATAATTTAATAGGTAAATTGTGTTAGTTGAATAAAGTTAAACTAGTCAAAATAAATCAAATTAGAATTAGTGTGTGAATAAAGGATAATGCATTAATTGTTGTTCTTTTCAGGATTTTGTGCGTCAAAGCTACAAACTACTGGGGAGCCAATTGCATTAAAGCTACAAACTACTGGGGTGTCAATTATCAAAGCTCAAAACAAAGGAGGATCAAAGAATTCAAGGCCACCTTACAAGATTTTCAAGTCCACCTAACAAGACTCTTCAAGTCCACCTAACAAGATTCAAGGCCACCTAACAAGACTTTTACCCTCCCTTGTTGCCTATAAATACCACCCCTTAGGACTTGTAAAGCATTCATCTTTTGGTAGTGGAAAACCCTCCAAAAGTATTATTGTTTTCCTTATTGCTTATAACTTTCTTTAAGTATTGCTTTCTTTTATTGTATTCTTGCTTCCTTTTAATTTATTGCTTTCTTTTACTTTAAGTATTTCTTTCTTTTATTGTGTTATTTCTTTCTTTTACATTCATTGCTTGAGCTTCCTTCTTCCCTTAGAGGAGTGAAACTCTTCCACTTTTCTAGAGCTTTACCAAAGCCATGAAGGGTGGAACGTGATTCACTCATTCTTTGTCAAAGATCGACTCATTGTGTAAAATGTGTTACCTTGTAACTCCTCTACTTGGAGGGATGAGCATCACTCACTTTTATAGTTTTAACAAAGCTATGAAGAGTGAGTAGTTTCTCATCCAATCTTTAGTAAGAGGTGGTTATCCGGAAGTTAAATTTATGCAATTCGTTTATGCTTAGTTTTAGTCTTTATTTTTTTTATAATGTCTTCTCATCATATTGTTGTCTTTATTTTAAGCATGAATAGCTAAATCTCTTAGTTGGCAAAACCAAGAGGAACCTCCACTTGGGTATACCATTTCAACTCATTCTTCTCCCCTCTTTTCAGAGTTCAATGGTTCAGTTTGACTGGGTTGAGGGTGGATAACTTAGTGAGTCTTTGATATTCTGTAGGCCTAGTCACGATTTATGCTTAGATACTCACCAATCTTACCCCTAGCTTCCCACGAATCAATCGTTCATTCATGCTCTGTTGGAGGAGGGTTTTGAGTTGAGACGGTATTCCTATTGGAGTGACCTCTTGGATTTGCCAACATTTGTTTCTCATTTTACTAGCATCAAAACAACTTCACCAAACAACTTCCAACAATCAAAGATTTTACACTTTCTTTCTCCCAAAATCACCTTCCCCTTGGTTTACTTCCTTCCCCGTGGAAACGACATTGGAATACCACCAAGTAAAACACGATCCGTGAAAGTCTCCTTGCGCTTGGGGAGCACTTTTGTTCACACACTCACATTTGAAATCTCATTCATCCACCATTCCATTGCCCTTTCTTTTGACATCATCCCTAGGAGAGTGACACTCCCCTTTATTCATATACTATACATGCTAAAAGGTGATGTTTATAGGTTAGGAAACAACAAGAAAATTTGTCAAGCATAGTGCCTGCCAGTTAGGTATTGAAAGGGCTTTTAATGAAATTTAGCCATTGTTTAGCTTTATTATTTAGAGCGAAAGGAAAAAGTATCATCTTGGCCAGCTCAAAATTGTCTTGAAATGTTCCACATACTTCCTCAAAAAAATTTATGTGCAAATATGGGTTTTCTATTTATAGTCCATTGAATTGAGGGACTAGTTGAACTATACCCATCTTTACAGTAAAGAGGGGCACTTTTTCAGGAAAGATAAACCTAGAGGGGACACTATTCCTAGTGGGATGCAAATAATCCCTTAGAGTTCGAATTTTAGGAACTTCCTCCTCTCTCACATGATCTTTCCCTTGTCTTACAGGAACTCCCCCTACTCTCCTATTATTTGCCCTGCTATTCTCAAAAGAGTATGTTACTGATCTGGATGAAGATGGTTCAGACTAGTTTACAAATCCTACAAATTCTTCTGGAAATTTTTGAAAGTGAGGATCGTCCTTAGACATAAAATAAAACTGTTCACAATAAATAAAAATTATATATATACAAAAATGAAGGTCTCTTGACCTTTTTCTTAAAAAAACTTTTTATGGTTCCCCGGCAACTGCGCCATAAATTTAACTTGATCCGAAATGTGTACACCTAAGTGCAAGCAGTCAAGCTGTAGTAATAATCAGGTTAAATTCAGAGTTGAATCCACAGGGAACTATGATTGGTGTTTCAAAGTAAGCAGTGACAATGACCAAGTAACTGGAAACCTTGAGATTTGAAGTTTTATGGGATTTTCTAGACATAATATAGGATTATTTCCAAAGTGTTTTTCTAGAAAAAATATAAGATAAATTATCAAATGTAATAGCCACCCTTTAGCTAAAGGATCAGAATATGTAGTTAATCATCCAGTTTATTATACTTGTGTTTGATAACTCAATTAACCCCCGTGTCAGCATAAAGTTAATCGGAAGATAAAGATGGATTATGAGAATTAAGATCATGATTACGATGTCATTGTAGAGGTGTTTACAAGAATTGTCTGTGTCAAGACTCAACCCTTCTACAAACAAGGAGGTGTCTTTACAAGGCATCCAACCATGACGTTAATATTCCATTCTTTAAATGAAGCAAGATAATGGTGAAGATTGAAATGTAGTCATGAAGATCTAGTTGGGGTACTTGCCTTGAACCAACAGGTCTTTCTATGCAAGAGTCATCCATGTCATAGAAAGCACACATGGTTATACAAAGTACTTTAGCTTTGCTAGATGCATTCAATCATTCAATAAGCAAGTGTAATATAAAGCATGAAGCATAAAAAAATGCACAAATATAACTTGTGGATGATTTATACATGTCTTTCACCTCTTACTAAAGAGTGAATGAGAAACTACTCACTCTTCATGGCTTTGGTAAAGCTAGAAAAGTGAGTGATGCTCATCCCTCCAAGTAGAGGAGTTACAAAGTAAAACACACTAAACAAGGAGCCAATCTTTTGACGAAGAATGAGTGAATCACATTTCACCCTTAACAGCTTTGATAAAGCTTTAGCAAAGTGGAAGAGTCTCACTCCTCTAAAGGAAGAAGGAAGCCCAAACAATGGAAGTAAATGAAACTAATAAAGAAAGTTGAAGAAAGGTGGTCATTTTTAGAGGGTTTCCTCCTCAACCAAAAGATGATCTATCTTTCTTCTATGCAAGTAAATGTAAATCTAAATCTAATTCTAACTCTATAAGTCTTGGTCTAGTGTAAGTCTAAAAACCAAGTTCCCCTTTGAAGCTCCCACAATGGGAGTATTTATATGCAAAGAGGTCGCGTAAGGGAGTGTGGAGGAATAGTGTATGGCTTTCGAAGTCCACATGAAAGCCCCAATGTCCGGATAGAAAATCAACCACTGTGCAGCCTGCCTAGGGACAACGTTCGAACGTTGTTTGGCGTTCGAACGTGTATACTGTCTTTACTTGATGGGCGTTCAAACGCCAGATGTAGTTTGAACCTCCTACTCTAGTACCCTCTATTCCTTTGTGAGAGTTACTTTAATGCGCCATGAACCACTGCCCTTGCACTCATTAGCCTGGTCCTTAATAGTTTAGGAGAACGATCGAACGTGACTTGGAGTTTGAACGTGGTACTCAAGTACCTTAGTGTTTTCCTTCTTAGCTGCAACATGCCATGTCTCAACATTTCAGCAATATGGTCTTCAAATAATTCAAGGGAAAGTTTGAACATGAGTTGGCGTTTGAACGTTCTTGCTTTGTTCCAAGCTTTTCCAATTTTGTTCCCCAATATGCTGGTATTGCATTTAAGTTTGATATTTGTTGCCTTTAAGCCCTTGTACATTTTAGGACCTGAAATGTCATCATTTAAACTCCATCAAAGTATAGTTAGTCTAAAAAAAGGCATAATGATATGCTAATTTTAATTACTAATCAGTACCCACAAGTCATGGCACCGGTACCTAGGCCATCCACCAGCATGATATTGGTACTTAATCACTTAGGTAATGGTACCTGGCCCCATATTTTATCCAATTCTTTCCAATCTTCAACCTTTAACCATTAAATCTTTTCTCAAACACATCTATTCATTTATTAACACAAATTATAGTCCATGAGAGTCCATTACAAAACTCTTTACAAAATTTTACAAGTTCAAAACAACTTAGACAATTTATTTGTAAAATATAATTCAAAGCCACACCTCAGCTTCTTCATCAACAAGGGCCCATGTGAGAGCCATCCACCAGAGTTTATCCCACACCAGAAATGTCTTTCCTATAGGGAAAAGTCACGCTCAATAAGTTATTTCCTAAAAAGGCTACTCTCTAACCCAAATGCATATAAAATGTTCACATGCAATTCAACAATCAATCAAACATCCATTTAAGAATATTCAACTCAAATGGATTTCCACAATTCCATGCCATGTCATGAGGTGATATCACACTTCCACCAACGGGTACACAACCGACACGGCATCTATAGATTTCTACCAACAACTCTGTGTACGCCAACACTTTGTGCTCCCAATACCAATGGAGTACGTATTAACCCTAAAAAAGTGTAGAATTGAATTAGGATTTTGGGTTTATAGTATCGTTAATTCAATTAAAATGATTGATTTATAAAGTGTTATAGTTAATGTGTAATTTATTTATTTTGTAGGGTTTCAAGAATAATTACAAAAATTTAAGAGATAAAAGTGCATAAGCTAAATGAAGGGAGGGAGGCAAGTGTAATTAAGGAGTCAACAAGGGGGGCTGCCAAACAAGGAAAACCAGAGGATCTCCACCATTCGGACGATGGTGATGGTGTCCAGACGATACTCCAATCGTCGTTCTTCTCCCATTGGTCCAATTAAGCAACAAACTCACCTGATTGGCCAGCCCAGGTGTCTGCTACCTCTACACCCCCCCCCTTCAGGGAGTTTAGTCCAATTCAGAGAAGGAAAGAAAGTAAGGAAGAGGAGATAAAGAAATAGACTTTAGAGAGAGTTTTACATCCAAAAATAGCGAAGCTCTACCCTAATCACTTCCCATCCAGAATTTTCTCTCTTCTGCATTTCTATTTATCCTTTCTACTTGGAGGGTTGAACCTCTCTCACTTTTGTGTCCTAGCCAGTAATAACAATGGCAGTGTTTCAACTATTCCTTGAGGATGGACTTGTTGTATTTTGTATTCTGCTGTAATTGAATTATATCATTCTTCTTGCTCGTCTATAACAATAAAGCATGAGTAATCCATTTATACTCTTCTGTGAAGGGTGTATGCCCGCGTAATATTGTTTAAAGTTATGAAAATGTCGATGTTTTATTTATGCATTAATGTTTATACCTTTCTTATTGCTAAATACCATACTATCTATTAGTTATTATGTGTTTTATGCATGATTCAATGATGCATGCAGTTGGATTTTATGTAACAGTCGGGAGGTTGGTTATAGACGAGTTAAATCCTACCATAGCTAATGCTTTTAATTCAATGCATAAACCGAAACTCCTTCTTCATTAAAACATCAACCTACTGATCAAATAGCTAGAGTAAACCTTTTGAATAGTTCACCTTCGAGTTCTGTGATATGGTTCAGTTATACATCAAACCTACCGGTTAACTTTCCAATAAAATGGAAGTTAATTGCTACAAGGTGACATTTTTATAAACAAGCAATATAATCCATGTTGGATCCCCGAACTGAAGAGTAGATTTTATGATTTTTATTCAAAGTTTAGTTAAGTATTTGTTTGATAATTCTAAGCTCAAACCACAAGCTATTCCATTGCACACAATGAACACAACTATCTTACCTTTTTCTATTTTGAATAGCAACAATTAGCTCCCTCTATCAAGAAATATTAGAATTTGAGTACTTATTCTTGGGCGTATGATGTAAATCAGGTTACTCAAGCTTTTTGGCGCCGTTGCCAAAGAGTTACAGTGATTTCAAAATGAACAAGGAAGTTATCTAGTTTGTATTATATGTGTTACACTATTTGTGTTATTTTAATTTTTTGTGATTTTTAGTCATCAGTAGGATCTGTAAATCGATCTATTCCTTTGTCTTCGTCTTCATCATCATCACCATCACAAGCATCATCAAACTCTTTTGAGTTAAGCATGGCAAATAATAACCAAAAGGAACAAGAGGTAGTTCAGAATGTCAAATCTTTAAGAGAATATTTGCATCTCACACGTATTAGTGTCCCTTCATGTTTTGTTTTTTCCACAAATGCTCCAAATTTTAACATTAATGTATGAACAATACAGCTTTTACCGCAATTTCATGGTCTTGAGTCCGAAAACCCATATTTGCATATGAAACAATTTGAGCAAATATGTGGTACATTGCAAGATAATTCTGAAAATGGCGTTGTTGAAACTTTTTTCTTTCTCTTTGAAGGATAAAGCTGAGCAATGGCTAAATTCCTTGAAAGTTCAATCTATTCCAAGTTGGCAAGTTTTGTAAACTAAATTTTTCAAAAAAACATTTTCCTGTGCATCGCACTAATGCATTGAAACGTCAAATCATTAATTTTTCTGTGAAATAAGAAGAAACTTTTTATCAATGTTGGAAGAAATTTGAGGATCTTCTTCAAGCTTTGCCCACATTATGCATTTGAGAGTTGGACATTAGTTTGTTTCTTTTATGATACCCTCCAATCTGCAATCCTTCAGTTTATTGAAATGATGACCCAGCGAGAATTCATGGGTAAGAATCCTGATAAGGCATTTGAGTGGGACTCAACCTCACCAAATATTGTTGAAACCAAGTAATCTTCATCCCAAAGAGAGAAATACATGTTAAAAGAGGATGATAACCTATGGGCCAGAATGGCTACTTTGTCTCAAAAATTTAATACTCTAGAGATGAAAAAAGTCAAGGAAGTTTCTATTGTGTGGCCCTCTGATTAGTTTTGTGGAATTTGTGCTTTGGCAAGACATCCCATAAGAGAATGTTCCACCATTCTAGCCTTTAAAGAAGTTTTGATGGAACAAATCAATGGCATTTCAAACTCTAACAAGCCTTATTTCAATCCCTATTCTGACACCTATAATCCAGGGTGGCGGAATCACACAAATTTCAGTTGAAAAAATACACAGCCTATGAGTCAGCCACTAGGTCCACCTTCACCACAACCACTAACTTAGCAGTCATATCAGCCTTATCAACCCCCACACAAGAGAAGTTTAGAGGACACCATGAATCAGTTTATTCAAAGTCAAATGCATTTCAACACTCAGTCCACTCATTCATTCAATTATTTCAAAGCTCAAATTTCACAAAATATTGAGGATATCAAGAGTTATCTAGCCAAGTTGACCCAATCTTTAAGCACAATAGAGAAGGGAAAATTCCCATCTCAACCTAAGCCTCCGCAAGGTCAAACCCAGTCTAATGTAGTGTCTTCTAAACCTTCTCCAAACAAGTGCAAGCAATTAGCACACTAAGAAGTGAAAAGGTGATTGGCAAGACCGTTAAAACCAAAAATTAGAGCCCATACCTGAGTCAATCCCTGTAAATGAACCAATTGAGCTTAAACCTTTGATTGAAAAGGAAACAGAATTGCCAAATGAAAAAAAAAAAAAAAATCAAGTCCTATTCCCTTACCTTTTCCTCAAAGAATCAAGAAACCTCAACCATTGAACAATCATGCAGAAATATTTGAGTTGCTTAAACAAGTAAAGATTGACATCTCCCTATTGGATGCAAACAAGCAAGTCTCATCTTAGGCCAAGTTTTTTGAAGACCTCTGCACAATTAAGAGAAGGATTAATGTACAGAAAAGAGCATTTTTGACTGAACAGGCTAGTGTTATCATTCAGCACAAGGCCCCTCTTAAGTACAAAGATCCTAGGAGTCCTACAATTTCATGCATAATCAGGAACTTCATGATTGAGCAAGCTCTGCTTGATCTTGGAATCAATGTTAATTTCCTTCCATATTCTGTCTATAAGTAGTTAGGATTGGGTGAATTAAAACCCGTAAATATCACATTGCTGTTAGCAGATCATTCTGTGAAAATTCCATGAGAATTTATTGAAGATGTACTTGTTCAAGTTTATATGTTTTATTTTTTAGTGGATTTTATTGTCTTATATACACGACCAGTCTTACAAGTCTCTACACAAAATCTTGTCATTTTAGGACGACCATTCCTAACTACATCAAATGCATTGATCAATTGCCAGAATGGAATTATGAAACTTTCATTTGGAAATATAACATTGGAATTGAATGTGTTTGATATAGCTAAGAAACCCAGAGAGGAAGAAGAATTGCATGAAGTAAATTGCATTAAGTCATTAGCCCAAAATATGTTTGAAAGTATATGTACATAGAAAGAGTCACATGCATTAGAGTTTGTAAATAATGTTGAGTCTATAGATATATCTGCTATCGAAACACGGATTCCAAAATTTGAAAAGTTATTGCCAAACTCCATAGAGTCTAGTGTTGTTGCCCCCAAACCAGAGTTGAAACCTTTATGGCTGACCTGAAATATGTCTTCTTGGGAAAGGATGAAACTCATTCAGTGATAATATCTTCAAAATTGTTAGAAGTCCAAGAAAACCAATTAATCGGAGTTATAAAAAATATCAAAGTGTAATCGGTTAGACAGTAGCAGATATAAAGTGAATAAGTCCTCTTCTATGTACTCATTGTATATACTTGGAAAAAGACTCTAAACCATCCCAATAGCCGCAAAGAAGATTAAATCCACATTTAAAAGAGAGAGTTTGGGCTGAAGTGTCATTTCATGGTCACATAGTGCATTATTCTAGGACATGTAGTTTCTATTGAGGGAATTGAAGTTGAAAATTCAAAGATTAATTTAATCGCCAATCTCTCTCCACCTAAGACTGTAAAAGATGTTCGATCATTTCTAGATCATGTAGGATTCTATATAAGATTCATTAAAGATTTTAATTTGATATCCAAACCTATGTGTAATCTTCTATGTTAGGATGTTTATATATGATTGGAATGATGCAAGTCAGTCAGTATTTGACAAACTTAAAAGCATGCTTATTTTTGCACCAATTATGTAATCTCTTGATTGGTCTTTACCTTTTGAATTAATGTGTGATGCTAGTGATTATGTTGTAGGAGCTGTTTTAGTGCGAAGGAAAGATAAAATACCCTATGTGATTTACTATGCAAGCAAAACTTTGAATGATGCACAGATGAATTATTCTACCGCAGAAACAGAATTGCTTGTTGTAGTATTTGCTTAAGATAAATTTTGATCATATTTAGTTGGATCCTTAATTGTTGTGTTTATTGGTCATGCAGCCTTGAAATATTTGCTTACCAAGAAGGATGCTAAACCACGTCTCCTTCAATGGATACTACTACTTCAAGAATTTGGTCTTATCATCAAAGACAAAAAATGAGTTAAAAATGTAGTAGTTGATCATCTATCAAGGCTGAATGATGATACAAAAAAGGGTCAATATTAATCAAAGAAACTTTTCTTGATGATCAATTATTTGCAATAACAGAAGTACCATGGTATGCAAATATAGCGAATTATTTAGCAACAAGTACTATTCCTTTTCATTATACTTGGACCAACAAGAAGAAATTTTTAAGTGAGGTACGCAATTTCTTTTGAAAAGATCTCTATATGTTTAAGTATTGTAAGGACCAAATAATAAGGCACTGTATACCCAACCATGAAATAGGTCAGGTCATTTCATTTTGTCATTCTGAAAATTGTGGAGGGCATTTTTCAAAGAAAACCGTTGCTAAAATTTTGTAGTATGGATTTTATCTGCCCAACCTTTTTAAAGATGTACATATTTTTTGTCTAAATTATGATAGATGTCAAAGAATAGGTAATATTTCAAAAATAAAGATGATGTCTTTGAACTCTATTTTGATTAAAATTTTTGGTTGTTGGAGCATTGATTTTATGAGACCATTCCCCCAGCCTTTAGACATCTATACATTTTGGTTGTCTATGATTATGTTTCCAAATGGATGGAGGCAATTCCTTGTTGAAACAATAATCACCACATAGTGATCAGATTTTTAAAAGAAAATATTTTGCCTAGATTCAAAATTCCTCGAGCCATCATAAGTGATGGGGGAACACATTTTTGTAATAAAGTTTTTAAAAATTTAATGAAAAAATATTTGATTTCCAATAAAATTTATGCCTTCTACCATTCTCAGACAAATGGACAAGATGAATTGGTCAATAGTGAAATAAAATATATTCTGGAGAAAACAGTCAATCCAAATCGCAAAGATTAGTCTTTAAGACTGACTGATGCGCTTTGCGCTTACCAAATTGCATACAAAACTATTTTGGGAATGTCTTCTTATCAGCTAGTTTATAGTACACCATGTCACTTGCCCTTGAAATTAGAACATCAAACATTCTAGGTAATCAAAATGATGAATTTTGACAATGATAAAGAAAGTTCATCTCGCAAACTTCAAATTAATGAATTGGAAGAATCGAGAAATAAAACATATGCCAATGCAAAGATTTTTGAGTCTAGAATGAAAAAGATATTGTGTAGAAGTCCTTTATACCCTCTCAAAAAGTTTGGTTAAATAATTCAAGACTCCGCCTATTTCCTAAAAATTTAAGATCAAGATGCACAGGCTTATACATTCTTAAACAAGTTTTTGAACATGGGGTAATTGAAATTGAAAATCCATTAACAGGAAATATTTTTAAAATGAATGGTCAAATGCTTAAGTCATATCATGGTGGATTTGTTCAAAATGTGGATTTCATTCAGTTAATGGAACTAGAATATGTGCCTTGAGAAGTTATTATGAATGTTTGATTGTAAATAGTAGTACTAACTATTTGTTGTTTGTTTTACAAATTAGGATTTTTCACTATGGATTGGTCTCGCCTCTAGATCTTATTAGCAATTGTATATAATTTTACTTCATAATGTTATACATTGAGGATAATGTTAAATTTAGGTTAGGGGGGAGAGAAAAATTCATATTTGTCTTTGTGACCGGCATACATTAAAGAACCGAATAGCGAGTCTTTCCTAAAATATTTTAAAATTTTTCAGAATGGATGAAAAATAATTTTTGGTTTAGTTTAGGTAAGTTACGCATTTTTTCAAAAGATATACACTCTTTGATCATAGCAAAAGCAAAGGTTGTAAGAAAGTTAGAAATTTTTGGTAGTGAAGCAAAACTCTTGTGTGTGAAAAATTCATTTGCCAATGCCGACGAGCACATCGACTCGGTTGTTGTGTAAAGTGCGGTTGATTAATACATATGAGAGAATTTAATCAACATGCCTAACCAATTTTAGGTCGAGAATTAAATAGTCTTCATTGGATTAAGTATGGACAAAGTAAGAATTACCCTAAGACAACATCCTATTCTAGCCTAATGCTTTCAATATATGTGTGACAAAAAAATTAATTAGTTCACTAATATTCTCAATTTAGAAGATTCTGATTAAAATTAATTATGGTCAAAGTTGTATAATCTTATGGTTTGTATGAATTTATATAAGTGTAGTTTGATTTACTATATTAATTTAGAATTTAAGTTTATTAGATAGTTTTTGAATTTAAAATGATTATCAATAACTGCAAATTGGAAACTGAAGCTGGAAACCATGAGAAGATCAAAGGTTAGCAGCTGGAATGCCTGTGTAAAACCCGGCAAATTTAAACTTTTTACAAAAAGGGCAAAATGGTAATTTGTTGCTATAGTACGGGTTGAAAATATGAATTTTTCTAGATCTCTAATGATGAAACGAACCTCCCCGTTGGATTTGTCTCGCAAAATCTAGTTACCCTGTCGAATTTCATTGAATTCCGAGACAGTCAAATTTTTTACATTTTACGAGGCAGTTGAGTCTTGGGTGACCCAAAAATGAGATTTTTTATAAAATTTCAATTTTTGAAAAATTATTTAAGGTAAGTTAAACTAAAAATATTTTGAACTTAAACCGGGATGAAATTTAATCGTTTCGGGCCGAAAACAGACCGAAAAAAATAAGGTCGTGTGGCAGATTGTGGGCCAAGTATTAAAAAGTATAAATAAGGGGGAAAATCAGATCTTTCCCCCATTCTCTTGTCCAGCCGTTAGCCGATAAAGAAGAGAGGGAAATAGAGAAAGTTCTCCACCATCTTTCTACGATCTACAACTCTACGATGCTTGGATCCACTCGGACCAAGAGAAAAAGTTGTTCTCCTTGTCAAGGGCTATGCATACGTACCAAAAACAAGGATTTTCACCGAACGTTGAAAAATAGGATTTGAGGAAACCAAAGGTTTGAGCTTGATTGAAGTTCTTGAAGGTTTCTACCAAGTGGATTACGCTTCAAGAGGTAGGGTTCATTCCTACTCGGGTTTATTTTACAACCTAGGGTGTTTTTTATAATGGGTAGGTTGATAGAGATATATATCACTTGCATATGGATGTGGAGTTGATGGAATTGATTGATTTGGTGAATTGGGTATGGGAAAGTGACCTAATTTAAATTAAACTCCTAGCTTGAAATTGGTATGTGGTAATTACTTGTGTAATTCCATGGAACTTGATATTATGTGGGCATGCTACGTGTTTTGATTATGCCTTCATGAACAAAGTGTGTTATTGGTGATAAATTGCATGACATATGTATACATGTGGTTAAAGTTGCTCATATGGCATTCATTACATGTGAGCATGACATTGAGATAGCAATGGTGTATTACATTGCATTTACACGGGAGCATCACATCCTTGGGCATGAGACATAGGTGTGGGTATGGGTGAGTGCATGGGTTGGTCAAACACCAATCTTGGTGGTTGATGAGTGGGCTCGAGAAAGTTGGATTGAATATCTGGCTGAGTCACACGGTTGCATGAAAAAGAATTTGGTCGGGGTTAGCAAGAAGGGCTAGACTATCCATCAAGTTAGAGGCCCAGTGTTCGGATACGCACTTCTGTTGGTATAAGAGCCCATAAAGTGTATCGATGTACATGAAACCGTTGGTGGAAGTCCATGAATTCCGTGTCAGTTGAGTGACCGTTGGTGTAAGTCCATAAATACCCACCCCAAGAAAGACCCAGAGATTTTAAATAGTCATTGGGTGTGTAACACAAATGGCAGGGGCTTGGAAAGCCCAATTTTTATACTCACTGCATAGCATGGGGTGAAGGTAAACGACCGAAGCTAGAAAAGCTTGTTTTATACACATTGGCATTGCATGTGTTGTGAAGCCGGGAAGGGCTCGGGTAAATTGCATGAATGGGTATCATTTCATTTCATGGCATGGTATGTTAGATTCCCACTTTGATTTACTTAAATCTTGGGTGGAATGATTGTTGTTGGAAAATGTTGCATGAACATTCATATGCACTTAGGCTGGGGAATAGCCTCTGTTGGAAAAATTCTACTGGGCGTTGGCTCACCCTATACGAGAAAAAATTTCAGGTGCGGGACACACACCGGTGGAAGGCTTCCAATTCGAACCCTATGGATGAAGAAAACCGAAATGTGGCTTTTGTTTTGAAGTTTTGTAAAATTTATGTTAAAAACTATATTTTGACATGTAAATGTATGAACTAAATGTGATAGAACTTGTATGGATCATGTATAATGTAGAAAACTATATTTTACATGTTTGGAATGTTTGTGAGAAGGTTTGGAATGAATTGGAAATGAAAAATAGATGAAATAAACAATTCTGGGCAAAACCTTCCGGAAGGTCGAAGCAAACCTTCCGGAAGGTTTGGACAAAGACAAGGAAAAATTGTTGAACAGTGAGTTAAACCTTCCAGAAGGTCTTCACATTTTTCTAAAATGAAGGAATCCAGTGTGTAACTTCTTCCGGAAGGTTTAACACACCTTCCAAAAGGTCGACACATCTTTCTTAAAGATAGGGTTCTAGTGAGCTCAATCTTCCGGAAGGTTTTTCAAAAATCTGAAATTTTAAGAATGCTTGGCCAAGCTTTTAGGCTATGTGTTCCCTCACTCCAAGGATATAAATGGACATCAAATGAGTATAAATGGGTTATAATCCCGGTTAAGGGGATGTGATAGACGTGAAGTCGGGGTTCTGCAACAATCACGGGTATTTCCGCGGGTTAACGAGTGGTCAGCGGTTGACAAAAGGACCCCCGATTTTTAGGGTGTCACAGCCTGAGCAAAAATCTAGAAGATCAGCACCGTCCGGATGGTGCTAATAGTGTCTAAATAGTACTGGCCAATATAAAACCCATAGTTTGTGAAACATAATAGTCTAGCAATCCCCACGCAACAGAAATTTGAAAAAATAGTAGATGTCACCACCTTTTCTCCTTAGATTCACTTCACCCATAAGATTTTCTTCAATTCTACTCCAATTAAACACTTACCCATCATCTTTTACAGGTTTCTACTAAAAAAAAATCCTTGAAGCCTTATATTGAGCAAGAAATTCCAGATTCCCTGGATCCAAGAATAAGAACAAATTCATCATCAAGCCAAGCAAGGCAATGAGCCTCTCCACCACTTAAAGTAGTCCTACAACAAGCAGAACAACCCCAGGTTCATAATAAATTTGACAGTGCTATGTTTGAGACTATTAATCAGCAAGTTTGGTATGATACTCAATTTTATTCTAAGCCTATTATTGATGAAAGACTTGCAATACATGAGGATTTTGAACAAAATGGGTTTAGGAAAAATCTAGTAGCACAGGGTTGGTTACATTATGTGAAATTGGTAGGTCTTGCCTGTGAATGTCTAGTGCGGGAATTCTATAGTAATGCACAAGAAATTGGGCCAAGGCAATTAGGCATATATGTTAGGGGAGTTGTATTCCAGGTTACACCCGCTACCATTGCTAACTTTTTAAACACGATACCAAGGCATCAACATCCCCAATATCCCTATACAACATTGCCTGACATGACTACCATTGGGATTGAGTTCAATGGGAATCCAAAGTATGTCTAGGGTAGGCCGAACAAGTATATTAAACAAGGAGATTTGATGGATAAATATAGAATCCAAAATTTGATAACTGTAAATAATTTGTTGCCTCAGTCTCAAAAGAGAAATCAATTCTACACCGATAGAGCTTATTTTCTATATGCTTTTGGAATGGGTGACATTATTGACTTGCTAATGTTGATAATGGATCAAATGGTGTTAACTGTTAAGACTAAGAAGCCCTCACTCTCATTTGCTATTCTACTATCTGAGTTATGCAAGATAAAAGGAGTGATTGCAGATCTGACATGGCCAACAGTGGAGCATTTAGCACCATTGGATAAAACCTCGCCGAAAAAGAACCATGGAGGGAAGGCAAAAGAACAACAAGAAGCACCACTAGAACTACAAGCAAACCTGTTCCCAGAAGAAGGAGATTTTTAGCCACTAGAAGAGCCCCAGCAACAAGAAGAGCAGTAGCCTTATATTCCTGTTGATGACTGGATTGACCGTCAAATTTTGTTGGGATTGAAGACTCACATTGCCTAGTTGGATCAAAGGATGACCAGCTAAGAAGAAAATCAGAATGAAATCCTGAGGCAACTTTGAATACAAAATAGTGGTGGCCCATCAGTTTACTGACCGGAGTTTCTAAAATTTATATGCTCTTTCTACTTTTATCAAACTTTTTATTATGAACTTTATTTCAGCTGGATGTTTTGAATAGCTTTCTTGATTTGGTTTTAGTTAATTTTGTTAGATGGTAATTTTGCTTAAATTTTGCCGTGTGAGGAAATTTATTTCATATGATTCACAATAAGAATTATGTTATCATTCTAATGCTTTGTAGGTATAACCCTAACCAGATTACACAAGATTTTCATACATTGTTTGTACACTTTCTCTATATTTTCATATAAACTCATCTTCTTGAGTAGAGAATAATTTCTTATTTTGAAAACTGTTTGAAATACTATGATCCTTGATGAAGCTTACATATATAGTGGGGATATAGAACCAGTGTATAGCTTTTGAGCCAATCTTGGAGAAATTTTTCACATTTACTCAAGTAAGAATTTCAGTTCAACGTAAAATTTCTTTAAATAATCTCATTATTATTGTGTTTATTAGCACTTGTCAAATGACATGTTAACATTTTCTTTTAAATCTTTATAAGAATTATGCAGGTGCATGAATTCTGGAAAATGATCTTAGGCCATTTGTGATTTTATTTTGAATCTTAGTCATTTCTTTTGCAAAACTATATTCCTAGTAAGCCGTGATTGAGCCTAAGTGAAAATTTATTTTTTTAAACCCATCAGTTAACCAAGCCAATGAAAAATATTTATCTGACCCTTGCTATCTAATTTTCTTGCACCCTCTCTTAAAAAAAGGCATTATACAAGAAGGAAAAATAATGGTTACTACGGTTCAAGAAAGAAAAGAAAGGAAACAAAGAACAAAAATAACCAAGAAACTACAAATATGGGATTGAAAGGAGAAATGGGAAGTATAATGTGTGAGAGTTTGAAAAGGGAGAGGTGTGCTACTCTAATCGAAACTGATAGCTTTTTGAATACCTTTGACGTCGTTTCTTTAAATCCAATACCCTTAGCCACATTATAACTCTTTCTACCAACACTCTTTCTTTATCATTTTCATCCATTCATTAGAAAGAAAGAGTGTTGATAATGTTGCTTGATACAATGTTAATATTCTTTCATGAGATTATGCTAATTTCCAATTTTATTCAAATATCCTTCTTTTGGTATATTACATGTGATATTACTTTACTTTGATTACAATATTCATGTTGCATGTAATGTTTTAGTGATAGCCAATAACACTTGAGTGTATACTTTGTTGAGTGATTTTCAGGAAAGGATTGGCATCAAGGCTAATTCTTGTACAGCAGAATAAAGGATTGTGATATTTCTTTAGTGTTTTTGAAATAAAGAAATCCCTACACCCACACACGAGTTTTTCTGAAAATATACAGAATAGTGTTGCAATTAATGTGTTACTCTTATGGTGATCAGAGGAAGGGAAGTATCCTGGTAATAGAATAGAATGGTGATTTAATCTTATCTGTTAAAAGTATGAATTATGTAAACCTAACCTTTGAAGTTTGTAGGTATCTTCACTGGAAACCTTCATGAGACCAAACTCGTCTACTAGGGATCAACTAGGGGTTTAACGGCTTGTTGCACAAGCTAAATGCAATCTTGAAATCTACAAAAGTGATTTTTTTTTAATTTCTTTTATTACTAGGGACTAGCAATGTTTGGTTGCGGGGTGTGATTAACCCTAAAAAGTGCAAAATTGAATTAGGGTTTAGGGTTAACAGTGTGCGTTAAAAGAATTAAAATGGTTGATTATAAAGTGTTATGGTTAATATGTAATTTATTTATTTTGTAGGGTTTCAAGATTAATTACAGAAATTTAAGAGGATAAAAGTGCAAAGGCTAAACGAAGGAAGGGAGGCCACTGTAATTAAGGAGTCAACAAGTTGGGCTGCTAAACAAGGAAAACTAAAGGATCTCCACAGTTCAGACGGTGGCGGTGGCATCCAGACGGTACTCCAACCACGTTTCTCCTCCCTCTTTTCCCATTGGTCCATTTAAGTAACAAACTCACTTGATTGGCTAGCCTGGGAGTCTGCCTCCTCTACGCCCCCCCCCCCCTTCCTATGCCTATAAATAGCCTTATTTAGTTTAGTTTCAGGGTGTTCAATACAATTCAGAGAGGGAGAGAAAGGAAGGGGAGAGAAAGAGAGAAACTTCAGAGAGAGTTTTATAGCCAGAAATAGTGAAGCTCTACCCTAATCACTTCTCAGTCAGAATTTTCTCACTTCTACATTTCTATTTATCCTTTCTACTTGGAGGGTTGAACATCTGTCACTTTTGTGCCCTACCTAGTAATAAGAGTTGCAGTATTTAAATATTCCTTGAGGAAGGAGTTGTTGTATTTTGTATTCTGTTGTAATGGGATTATCTCATTCTTCTTACTCGTCTATAGCAATAAAGAGTGAGTAATCCACGTATAATCTTTGATGAAGGGTGAATGCATGTGTAATATTGTTTAAATTTATGAAAATACCGATATTATATTTGTGCATTAATGTTTATACCTCCCTTAATTGATGGATGATTATTATTTTTATATTCTCATGGTCATGAACACCGAGCAACACTTATTTCTAAATATCATACTATTTATAAGTTATTATGTACTTCATGCATGATTCAATAATGCATGCAATTGGATTTTATGTAACAGTCAAAAGATTGGTTATAGACGGATTACATCTCGTCATAGCTAATGATTTTGATTTAATGCACAAACTAGAACTTCATCTTCATTAAATCAACAACTTGCCAATCAAATAGATGGTATAAACCTTTTGAATGGTTCACCTTCGGGTTTACAGGGTTATTTGGTTGTTGCATGGAACATAGACCTTCTGGCTAACCTAACTAGTTGCAGTGATATGGTTTAGTTATACATTAAACCTACCGGTTAACTTTCCAATCAAATTGGAGTTAATTGCAGTAAGGTATTATTTTCATAAACAAGTAGTATAATGCATGTTGAATCCCTGAACTGAAGAGTAGCTTTTATCATTGTTATTCAAAATTTAGTTAAGTATTTGTTTGATAATTCTAAGCTCACACCACAAGCTATACATCACAATGCACACGACAATCTTACCTTTTTCTATTTTGAATACCAACAATTAGCTTCCTGTGGGTTCAACCTCAGACTTAACCAAGAAATATTATAATTTGACCACTTATACTTGGGTGTATGATGTAAATCAAGTCAATCACGTATCCAAATTTACCGGATCTTGCACCCGAAGGAGAATCTAGCCCATTTTGCTAACCCCGACCCTTGTTTTCAATTCAACCCAAACGACTCAGTCAAACCTAGGTCCAATTTTTCTGAGCCCACGTTTTAACCCACCAAGGATGGTGTTTGATCAAAACCATGCACACACACCCACACTTATGTCAATTGCCCACAAATGTGATGTTATCTGTGCATATGCAATGTAATGTACAATCGCATTCACCATGTTATTTTCAACATATCACAAGTATATTATGAACATATTTCATCTCAATCAACATTTTCTAATTGTCAATTATATCATAAGAATATAATTACAAACCACAACATCACCAAAGTATGTTATAACATCTTCAATGCAATTAACACACTTAATCAACATAGGTATTTTATCAAACATCTTCCAAGCATAAATGTAAACACATAGCATGCCCAAAAAACATATTCATCTTGAAATTACAACAAGTAATTTCACCAAAACTCAATTCATGCAAGTATTGATTTTAACCCTCTTATACCCATTTTTCACAGTTCACCTACACTAGTTATGTTATACATGATATTACATCTCCAACACCCCCACCCATTTAATATTTCAACTCTAGGTTGGAAATAAACCTAGTTAAGAAAGGAACCCCACCTCTTGAAGCATAATACCGCATAGTAGAAGCTCCAAAATACCCAAATCATCATCAAGACTTGATCCCAACAATCCCTTTCTTGAGATTTTGGTTGTTGGCACATACTCATAGCTCTCGTCGTGTAGAACTACTTTTATTCTTGACCCGAAGTAATTCGAATGACTAATCGCCCTAGAAAGAGAAAGATGTAGATGGGGGAGAGTTTCTCTCTTTTCCTTCTCTCTCTCTCACTATTCCAAAAATCAGCTGAAGATTATGGGCAAAAAATCTAATTTTCCCCCATTTTTATACCCCTCATTTGCTTGGTTCTCATTGCGCCACACATTCCCAATTTTTTGATCCAATTTCATCTCGAATCGATTAAATCTCATCCCGTGTTATATTCAATATATTTTATTTGAATTAACTTTAATATATTTCCAGTTCTCTGTGAATAAAATATGATAGCATTTATTTTAGTCGCACAACGTCTGATTGCCTCGTAAAATGTAAAAATTTTGACTGTCTTAGAATTCCACGAAAATTGACTAGGTAACTAAATTTCAAAAGATAAATCCAACAGTGAGGTCCATTTTGTCATCCGAGTTCTATAAAAATTTGGGTTTTCAACCCGTACCGTAATGGCTAATTACCATTTTGCTCTTTTTAAATAAAATTTTAAATTGTTTCAGGTTTTACATGACATAACCTATTAAAAGGTGCGTCATATTCACCACCTCAGCCACTTCTTATTACCTTCATCTTTTTACTAAGTTAATTTTCAACTTTATTCTTATAATGCATAGACATTTCTAATGCTTCATCTTTATTTCTGAGCAAATATACATAACAATATCTTGTGCAATCATCAATAAAACTAACAAAGTACTTTTATCCACCTCTCGGTTGAACATAATTTAAATCACTTGTATCACTATTTCTATTTCGAGAAGGGAAGAAAAGAAGTGGATCTTCTCTTACGATTATACACAAAGAGCACACGACACTACCTAGAGGGGAGTGAATAGGTTTTTCGATTGTAAGGACAAACGATTACAAATTAAGACATAATCTACCACAATTACCTCATCTCACAAAGATTAGTCAATTAAATATGGAGAACCCCTTTAAATCACCATAATCCCTTACACCCACGAAAATTGATATTAATTAATAGTTAAATTAATTCACTCAAACAATCAATCTCATGTGATCCGAAAATCCAAACACAATTATGGATGGTTTATATGTCAAGAATTCAAAACATCAAACATACAGTGTGTGTATGTGCAAACAATCACAAGTGTATATGAAAATAAAAAATATTTAAAAAAGTGATTTCTTGATGCAAAAAGACCTCCTCGAGAAAAACCCTGGGGACCCACTCGGGATTCGCCAAAGCCTAATCCATTACTCTCAAATTCAATCTACAAGTTCCAAAGTCTTATACCTCAACTAATACCGTGGTTAAATGCTCATTTCCTTCATAGATCTCTCTGCCAAAAGTCTCTCTCCGATGTCTTGTGTAGCTTTACTTGAACTCTCCGCTACACGGTTCAATTAGGCCCTGAGTAATCATGGAAAAGCCAATGATTCCCAGTATGAACACACCAATGGATTTGGTTCAACCATCAAAATCTTCAACATCAAGTTATGAGGTGGGTAGAATCACTAGTGGCAACCTTGGGTCATAAGGAACTTGGGTTATGGTGGAAGCTCTCTAGGTAGAATATAATTTTTCTCTCTCAAAAGGATTACAAGGGGATTACCCTAGCTAGAGGAAAGGCACTCCTTATTTATAGATCCAGAATACGGGTAATCTTGGTTACTGAAAAAACTCAGATTCGCTAACAACCGCTCGATCGATGGGATGAAGGTCATAAGGCGGTTGTCACTGGAATAAAAATCACATTTTACATCTGACTAGGAGAGGATGACTGCTCGAGCGAGTTCATGGGACCGCTCAAGCGAGCCTTGTCCTCCTCCATGGCCTTTTTCTTCTTGACTTTCCAAAGTCATGAAGAGACCCCTCTAGCAAAGGCTAATGAACATAGATCAATCCCTATTGGGTTTTTAAGCATAAAATAAAGAAAAAAAAACTTGTCCTCTTGGGCACTAAAGGGTGATACTCAAAAGTGGTTTGATAATGGCTCAATCTATGTTTTCAAAAACACAAAATGGATTTAATAAATCTCTTCTTTGAAGAACACCTAAGAACTATATGTGGATTGCTTCTAATTCTTTTTAACCCTAATCCTCTTGAGTTAAATAACTAAGGGTTCATCTTAGGTATCAAGATCTTTATATTTGTCCTAAGCTTGAAGGTGCATTTAGAGTGTGAATGATGTAGCTTTGATGCTTGACCTCCTCCCTCCAATGACGCTTTCAGATCTTCAATCTTTTATAGCATCATGATCATGAAATAAGTTGAGATTTACAATGGACTCCACAAAATTAGCCAATTACAATAATATGATATAACAACTATGAATTAATTCTTAAGATTTAGTATTCTTTCAATATTATATAACAAAGAACATGACTCATATTTATGAATTTTGATTTTACACATGTAGGACTTGCATCAATATTGAATTTAGACAGCAATTCTAAATTCATTAGTCTATGAAAAGTATCAAAATTAACATGTCCTAGCTTGTTATGCCATACATTAGAAGACTAAATATATAAGTAGAAATGTGTTCTTATTATTATTAAAAGAAGGTACAATAATCATTACATTCATCTTAAAGAGCCCATAGCTCAAATATCCTTAGCCTACATAATTCCTACCCTTTGTGAGTACACATTTTTGAGATTCAAAAACCAACTTAAATACCTTCTTACTCAACAATGATCCAAACAACAGATTCTTTCTCATTTTTGGAATATGTAATACATCATTAAGAGTAAGTTCCTTCCTATAAGTCATCTTCAATATAAAATTTCATATGCCTTCAACTTTGGAAGTAAAGGAATTTTTCATGAACAATTGTTCTCCATGATTTATAGATTTATATGAACAAAACACATTTTCTCATCCAAACATATGGGTTGAGTGGCCCCAATGTCCACCAAATTTATTTAGATTCTATTACAGAAAAACTCATGTCTAAATTATTTTCAAAAAGTTTTTCACTTTGTTTATTTTGGCTTGGGCAGCTTTCTTCTTATAGTTCTCTTGTGCTTTACTAGTTTGGCAATCACATAGCATGATGCCCTGGCTTGTCAAACACAAAGCAATTTTTTTTTAACCTTTTGCACACAAAGCATTTATTAGAGAAGAAAAGTACAATAATTTTTTGCAATTTCTATAAAACAAATTTAAGCAAAAATTGGTCAAAAGTCTAATAAGATGTTCTTTGAAGGTATTAAGTCCAAGCATGGTACTTTTAAGGCATTAAGGCAATGTTAGACACTCTTTTTTGTTTTCTAGTCTAATCTATCTATATCTTTTTTTTTTAATTACTAGAGCACCCTTGTGTATCACCTAAATTTCATTTTTCTTAAAAAATCTTTTCTCTTTTTCCCCACTATTTCTCTCTTCTTTTTTTATCTCTTCTCTCATACTCTCTCCTCTTTTTTATCTCTATTTAATTTGTTTCTCTTTCACCTCCTTATTCGTATATTTTATTGCAAAATAGACTACTACTTTTAAATGAAAGCCATATGGCTATGTTTTGTGTTCGAATTAACAATTTTTCAAGCCCAGTGGTTTATGATCTTCATACTGATAAAAAGATGGAGTCCAAAGCATGATGATTATTGGCTGAATGGTGTCAAAGAGATCACATGGGATATTATGTTTCAAAATTTGAAACCCGCATGAAAATTTTTGGCTTGGATTTTTTATTAGAAGACTTAATTTTTTGTTTAAGTGATGGGAAAACCCACCTTCGCACTAAAGGTTCTATGGACTATATCAATATTGAGATAGTCTCCTTCATTTGTATTTCATATTTGTCATCTTTTTATAGTAAAAGTAAGTTGTATGAGTAATTTCAATGTCAAAGTTGATTCCTTGCATCTTGGTAATGAAACTTAAGTCAAAGATGGAATTTCTATTTTGTTGTTTGCAGTTCAATGTTTCTAAAAATTTTGGATAGTGAACTAGAAGTTTTGTTCTATTCAAGTTCACTTTTTGAGAAAATTTTGTGAACTAGGAGTTTCATTCTATTAAAGTCTATTTTTAGAGTTCACGTTTTATGTTTTTTCAATATTTTTGATATATGTTTCTCAATTCAAATGAAACATCTTAACTAAGTTATTAAAAGCTAATCAATTTTATTAATTAAGCACAATTTATTCTTCTTTCCAACTTAATCTCTTAATCAAATTAATTTAGTTTTTAAGTTAAGACCAAGTCTAATTAGTCCAATTACTATTTTTGTGTTCAACAGTTTGAGTTCACTGTTTTCACTAGTTTTGAGTTCACTGTTTTGAGTGTGCCAATGGGGGGACCAAAGATATGGAAGAGAGAAATGAATTTAAGAATGTGGGTGTGTGTGACGAAAAAGAAAGGAGAGAGGAAAATTTTTCAACAAAAATAGAGAGATGAGAGAGATAGAGTTAGACTATAAAGAGTGGAGATATAAAAGAACTTATGAGAGAGAGAGAGAGAATAAGACAAATAAATACGAGAGAGAAACTTGAGGAAAAGATCAGAGAGAATGAGATAAATAAATAGGAGAGAGAAATTTATGGAAGGGAGAGAGAGAGAGAATGAGACAAATAAATATGAGAGAGAAATTTGAGTAAGGGATTAAAGAGAGGGACAAATAAATATGAGAAAAAAATTGATGAATAAAGGAGAGAAAGAAAGGGATGGATGAGGGAGGAGAGAGAGAATGAGACAAATAAATAGAAGAGAGACAATTGAGGAAGAGAGTAAAGAGTATCAATATTTTTTAGGAAACATGACTACTCACACATTAATGACCTTAATTAAAGATATTTTTGTCCACTGCTAATTTTTTTGACTTTTGATGTTAAAAGTGTTCAGACTTAGCCTAAATCCCAAAAAGTCCCCAAATGTGGACTTTTGACCTGTTTTTCCAAATTTTAACTTCACCCACTTCTTATATGCATATGCTTTAAGAAGTTAAAAAATAAATAATGTTACCTATGAGGTATGGGGATCTCCGACGATGCATATTGTCAAGCAAAAAGGATTTTCAATAAAATAGAAGAATATTTACGAGTGTACTATTTGACTATGTATATATGTTTGGCGTATTTTTGGATGTTGGTCATACCAAAGTCATATTGCACTTAAAATCCAAACCGTTCAACCTTGCTTATTCAAATCAACGTGAGGTTCTAAAATCGTGACTATTCAAGCGACTGTAACGAAGCATAAGGTTACTTCTAGGTTCATTTCTCTATCTCGGAGATAAAGGACTTGACTAATTTTTGACTAAGCAACTTAAAAGACTGAAATGTAAAAAATCAACTAGAATTGAAAGTAATAGAAATAATGACAATTATAAATTTTCAAACTACTATACTTGGCATTAACTGAAACGAAAGATCGCCAGAGTGACAGATTATAAGGTAAAAGGAATTTGCAAGAAAATAAGCTAAGTAAATGAGAGGTTGGCTCTATGTGTAGTTATTGTATTAATCGAGGGAACCCTATCTATAGCTTCTCTTTCGATATTTATAAGGGATGACCTTTAACGGTCGAAGCAATCTTTTTTGACCATGACTGCTATCATTGTCTCTTCCCCCTGTGCGCTAATACGACACCAAACCGTCCCCAACTGGAAGTTCATGATATCACGTCTCCTCATTTTCAAGATTCATGGAGTCATGTTCTCTCGATCATCTTGTTTTATCTGGACTCTCTCTAACTTTGTCTTAACCGCTACATCTTTGTCATTTATTGTTCTCATATTTTGATATTTTGGTGTATTCAGAGTGTCATTCTGGTTTTTTAAATTTAAATTATTTTCACCTTGATCTTTTCACCTAGCTATAATTCTATGATTAGTTTTAGCACTCAAAGTATGTTGTTCGGCTTCCATGTGTTGACCTTCAGTCTTCATCTTTTCATTTCAAATCTACAAGAACTGGTTGGCACACGATCTATCCATATCTCTTCATCATTGCAATGATTTTTTCTTTGTGCTTATATATTTCGCTCTTAGACTCGAATTGTGTTATCATTTTTCCTTTCCATTTCTTCTTTTTCTTCGATGGAAGCTCTTCATGCTATCACCCTACAGGCGACTTGTAAACCCCCACATTTTTATATTAATATACTGATGTAATTATTTAGTAACTCTTATATATGTAATGACGTAAGAATTAACAATATAGATTTTAATGGTAAGAATAAATACTTGGGAGGCAAATTGATTGTGAAGTTTAAAGTTTCGAAGGTGTTTAAACTGGGGAAAGGTGGTTAGGTAAGTTTTTAAATATTTTTAGGTCAAAATAAGATTTTCATTGAATCCGCAAGGTCAAGAAACCTTGGGAGAGGTAACATGGGGTGAATTAGAAGTTAGGAAGTGTTCCAGAGTTAAAAGGCATTTTAGAAAGAATTCGGGTAAGAAGGAATTTGACACTATCTTAATATTTTAACCATACATTTTTATTCCTAAATTCGATTGAGCTGATTTTTGGATAGCAAACACTAGACTTCAAGGACTACAAAAATGTATTTCACAAATATGTCCTGAATCAACTTCTAATTAGGTGAAATGTTCTCCTGAAGTTGGGACAAAAAGTTGCCTCCATCTAGACGCTCCAAGCACAGTTCGAACGGTACTCCTTAACCAAAAACTTTATTTTTCATCAAAAACAGTGAGTTTGAACCATCTAGATGCCCAAGGACCGTTCAGACGCTACCCTAAAAATGGCCCCAATCAGTTTTAGTATTTTTCTCCGTTTTTCACCCTATAAATACCATAAAGACGTCTCTTTGGCTATTTTTCATCAATTTTCAACCCTAGAGAGGTGGAGAGAAGGAGAAACACAAGGCTCAAAGGGATTCTCACGTTGGAACGGATCAAACACGCTAGGTTTATACACAAACTACGAAATTGAAGTAGGGGATTCTCTTTGAGTTCTTTCATTGAGACTTAAGGTATTATCTATGTATGTTTTCAATCTTTTGGATAGTTATATGATAAATATTTATGAGTTCTTGGTTTCTTTATCATTGAAACATAGTTTTGAACAAAATATATGTTTGTGTTCAAAGAATACTTGTTCTTTAATTTCCAAAATCCTAGTTTTTCCAAAATACATATTATATTATGAAAGTCATACGGATTCTTGATTTCTAAATTTCTATTCTTGATTAAATCATGTTTTCATCTAATATTTGTTCTTGTTCCAAGAAATTATAATTTTTGGCTAACCCTAGAATTTTGATATCAAAATTATGAATATTTTCTTGAGATGATCTCTTGCATAATTTAATTCCTTTAGTAATGTAGTATATTGAGAATTGGGCACTTGTTATACTTGAATTTTTAATGAAAATTGTGATTGGTTAAAATTGTGGTTGTTGAGAAAGTTGTGGTTTCATCTCTTGTATGGTTTATTGTGACAGACTGGAATTACCTTCGAGAGCTACCGTAGAATGTTAGAGGTTAGTCTATCCCAGTGGTGGTGAGATGGTTGCCTAATACTTGTAGTGGATTATTTTTTTTTTGAGAGCAACCATGGTTGTTCACGTAAGTTCGAGGCTAAAGGATGGTATACATTTCCTTGGAAGGATTCTTCAATGCCGTGAGAGATGGTATACGTCTTTCCTAAAGTGGTTTGTGATTTGGCCCTGCAAGGAATGATTGAGATTGTGTGGTTGTGATGGATGAATGAGGTAGAATTGTTGCGTTGATTCCTGAGAAGAAACCAACATACCTGACAATGGGGATGAACCAACATACATGAGAGCATTGAATGATGTTACTGAGTTACTTATTGATTTCTTGCAAGTTTATTCTTTTCATTGATTTTCTGTATTCCGTACACTTGAGATCATTACAACTACAATGGTTTTATTCTCAAAAATCTTTATTTGCTATTTTTCAAAGAGACTTGCCATCTTTTATTGTTTTAAACCTTGTTGGGATTTGAGAGAAATTTTCTACGGGCTTTTGCTCACCCCCTACAACACACTTACAGATTTTGGCATAGAAGAGGATGTCAATGTGGATGAGCAGATTGATTACGAGCCGTTGGAGGTTTAAGATGTGGATCCTACCTTAGAAGAATATAGTTGATCTACTTTTGGTTTAGAGTTTGAGATATTTTTATGAAACAATGTGTTAGCTAGTTTTTGTTATTCCGCTGCTAGATATTCTTGATTTTGAATTGTAAGTTGGAGAAGTTTTAATATTTTATTAGTTTTAGTATTTATTCCTTGTAATGGGTGAATAGTTTATTACTTAATAGTTATTTTTAGTTGCTCTCATGATTGAATGGTTTGTAGATAGTAATGTCTTCCATGATGAATTTTGAGGTGTTGCACGACTCTTTTACCCATCCCTGTTGATGATGTCAAAAACCATACTTTCATTCCACTCTCTAACTTTTCTTCCGAAGTGATGGGTCTTAAACCTGTTTCCACAGTATCCCCTCTAGATGACATTTACTGTATTTACCCTATTCCTCATACGCTTGTAACATCCACTATAAGAAAAAAGGCATGTTGCTTCAGAGTAATTTGCTTCGGCATTAAAAAATGGGTTTTTGCTTTGGTTAGGAAAGCTGAAGTAAAAAATGAAATATTTTCATCGACATTAAGCCGAATCAAATTCTCTTTTTTTCACGTCAGCATAATCTATCAAAACAAAAAAAAGAGTATTTTCTTCGGCATTTAGCCAAAACAAAAAAAAAAACTTAAATTCAAAATGACATATCTTTATATTAAATTGTCACAAAACGACGTCATTTAAAACCCTAAAAATCTACAATATTCCCAAAATTGTTCATTATATTTGCATATGCACAGGTAGTATCACATTCGTGGGCATTTGACATGAGTGTTGGTGTGTGTGCATGATTTTGATCAAACAGCATCCTTGGTGGTTTAATACGTGGGCTTAGGACAATTAGACCTAGGTTCGACTAAGTCACACAAGTTGCATTGAAAACAAGGGTCATGGTTACTAAGAGGGGCTAATTTTGGATACGCACTTCATTGGTATTGAGTCCATAAAGTGTGTTAGTATTCACGGAGCCATTGGTGAAAGTTTATAGATGTCGTATTGGTTGGGCACCCCGTGGTGAAAGTTCATAAATACCCACCCCAACAAAGACCTAGGATTTTGTAAAATGATCATTGGATACTCAACATTAATGGTAGGGGCATGGAATTTATGGATGTCTGGATGTATACTCATGGCATTGCATGTGTTATGGGAGCCGGTGGAGGGCTCAGGTTGCATTGCATGTGTGAGTCTCACCTCATAATATGGCATGAAATTGTGGCATTTCATTATTGAATTGTATATTTTTTAATGAATGTTTGATAGTTGTTTTGAATGTGAACATTTTATATGTATCTAGGTTGAGGAGTAGCATCTTTAGGAAATATCCTATTGAGCGTAGCTCACCCTTTATGGGAATAACATTTCAGTTGTGGGACAAGCGCCATTGGAAGGCCCCTCAATTAGGCCCACGCTAATGAAGAAGCTAAGAGGTGGCTTTGAATTACATTTTGTAAATAAATTGTGTAATTTGTTTTGAACTTGTAAAATTATATCAATTTTTTTGTAATGAACTCTTATGGACTATAAATTGTGTTAATAAATGTATGGATGAGTGTGGAATGAGTTTGGATGGTTAAAGGTTGGAGGTTGGAAAGATTTGGAAAAAATCTGGGCTCAAGTACTAGTACCTAAGTGATTAAGTATCGGTACCACGCTGTTAGATAACCCAAGTACCGGTACCTTGACTTACGGGTACCAAAACTTAGATTCCAGTGGGCTCAAGTATTAGTACTTAGGCACCAGGTACCGGTACCTCGATGAACAGAGGGCTCAAGTACCGATACCACAACATATAGATGTTGGTACTTAGCAAACAGTGGGCTTAGGTACTGGTACCTAAGTGATTGAGAACTAGTATCTAGCAAATTGGAAGACCTGGCAGGCAGAAGGTTTAGGTACCGGTACCACGTGTATGACGTACCAGTACCTCTTCCAAAAATTTTCAAAAATTTAATATAATTATGTCAAGCTTTTAGATCTTAAGTACTCTTGTCGAGATGACATAATTTGTCAAACATTAAGTCCTAATTGATAGGGATGGACCTTGGAATGGTCAAGTGGTTGATATGTGCACAGTTCAAGTGTTTGGGAGTGCTCCGGTACAAGGAAAATTTTGCCCAAACTCTATATGGGTTACGATCCCAGTGAAGAGGATGTGATGACATGTTGCCGGGTTATGCAACACTCACAGGTACTTCTGCGGGTTGATAGGTGATCAACGAGTTAAAAAAAACCCCCGAATTTTGGGGTGTTACAATCGATGTGATTTATTTTTAGAGATTTTACATACATAAATGAATCTTTTTGTAAAAACAAGTCTAACAACTGCTACATCGGATATGTTTCATGTCAGGCAAGAAAAAAACAATGCTAAACACCCAAAGTAACCCATAAGGTTTAATAAGTGTACACTTTAGTATGTCATAGGAAAAGTGTCAAAAGTGGTATTTGTGTATGTGAATATGGAAGTAGCACGTGACAAACACGACAAAGCAATGATACAATATGGAAGTGACACGTGGTAAGCACGACAAAGTTTTGAGCAGGTGTGTGTGCGACAAGTGTTATACACTTGTCATGTTGCATGTCATGTGGTATGCATGCATGACCAGTGTCAAGCTATGAGAGAAGCTTGTCATGCAAGGTGTGCCACCACCTACTTCCATTTTCTTATAAATTTAGCCCCTTCCCTCACTAGTAACCCGCACTAAAGATGAAAAATGAGAGAGAAAGAAAGACACATGGTGTCAAAATCAATGGCAAAACGAGCTTCGATCGAGATGAAATTTTTGTATGGTTCTCCTAAGACGATGTTAATCAGGTGTATCAGTATAATTTTTTGGTTTGAGGCATGGTGTGGTATACAATACGCTTCTGTCTTTAAATCTCTTTGCAAAAAGTATCATATTTATAGAGTGAAATTCGCACCCATCAAAATAAAGAGATTTGTTTGAAATGAGTACTCAAGATCATCTTTGACCTACGAAACAAGCAAACATTGGAGCAGTCTGTGAGAAATAATGATCAAGTTTCCTTGAAATAATGATTGTAACAAGCATCGTTGATAAATCTGTACGTGCCACAATTGAGAGCCCAAACATAGCGCGCAAGAGCTATTTCATGGGATTGTCTAAACGGTGCAAGTCTTCGATTTGTTCTTGTGTGAACATGCACTTGTGAGTGGAACGTTCATCATCGTATTTTTGTACTTCTACCTAGCTTGTTGTAAGAAGGATTATTCATCTTCGCGTTGAAGAAGAATGGAGTACTGGTTGTGATATCTTGTTTCCATGGAATTGGTCTTTTGAACAAAGTATGCTGCCCTTTATTTGGGCCCTATGTGACCAACACAAATTGAGACAAGTCTGATACATTGTTAGCTGTCTTGGATACCAAAGAAACTTTCAAGGTTAGTATACTTATGATGTGTGTTTTGCGTGATTGGTTTAAATTATGATACATATGATATGAGACCTATTAACATGTGATCTGCATGATTGGCTTAAATTATGATATATAATGTCTTAAACATAATTGAATTATCTTGATGATATAACAAAGAGACTCGGTCAAATACTTGAACCGACTCGAGGGGTCAAATAGAGTAGCAGTAGTAGTAATTTATAAAGATGCAACAGAGTAATGGAGTAAAGCTCTCATTGTTATTAACACTTTATATAGTTACAATAGAGTCTACACAGCTGGTACAATATAACCGATACAGCTGGACACATGTGACGAAATACATGAATAGAAAGAATTCAAATCAATGCTTGATCACTTGCTAGCTGTTAGGACACGGGTCTTCCTAGATTGATGCCTTTAATTTGGAATAGACTAGGAATTCGATTTATGTGAGTCTTTGCAAGAAATTCCATACTTCTAATGGGTCAATTGTTTGATATTCGATTTGAAATGTTAACTTATAAGAATTAAATGATATGTATTCAAGATGAATTAGAGTGTACCACTTAATTCCTAATTGGAAGGACCCTGAAATAAGGAATTAGAGTGTGCCATCACTACAAGAAATATAGTTTTTTGTGACGATTTTTTTCGTCGCTAAAAGTAAAAAAGTCGTCGCTAATTATTTTTTGCGACGTTTTTTTTTTCATCGCAAAAAAGTATTTTTCGACGAAAATTTAATTTTATTGCAAAAAAAAATATTTGCGACGAAAACAAAATGTCGCCAAAAGTTAAAAAAACGTAGCTAAAACCTATTCCCCAACATAATTGAATTAATTTTTCGCGATGCAAATAAATCGTTGCAAAAAAATTTTTTAAATAAAAAATGTTAAAAATATTAAATAAATTAATTTTTCGCAACGTAAATAAATCGTCGCAAAAAAAAATTGTTAAAAATATTAATTAAATTAATTTTTCGCGACGTAAATAAATCGTCGCAAATAATTTTTACATAAATTCAAAATGTTAAAAATATTAATTCAATTAATTTTTTGCGACATAAACAAATCGTCGCAAATAAATTTTTATAAATAAAATTGGTAAATAGAATAATTTAATTTATTTTTTGGCGACGTAAAAAAAGCGTCACGAATAATTTTTATATAAATTAAAAATGTCAAAAATAAAAATTTAATTAATTTTTTGCAACGTAATAAAATTCGTCGCAAACAATATTTTAATAAAAAATTTAAATAATAATTTAATTAATTTTTGCGACGTAAAAAAATCTAAAAAATAATATTTTTAATTAAAAAATCTAAAAAATAATTGAATAAATATATTTGCGACGTAAAAAAAATCGTCGCAAAAAAGGTTTGTACAACAATTTTCGCAACGATTTTTATTTCGTTGCAAAAAACTTCATTTTTTTTTATTTTACACAAAAAAATAATTTTTTAATAAAACTTTTCACGTGTACACCAATAATACATGTGTTCAATAAAAACTACCATAATTAATACATTTAACATTTTTTTTAAAAAGAAACAAAATTTTATTTCCAAAAAGAATGAATTACAAGAATCAAAGAACAAAAAGTTCGAAAAATAGAAAAAATAACTTTAATTCTTTAAGAGAATTTAAACCATCTCTAATTACATTTAATGTGTCTTAAACTTGAACAGCTCCAGCAGTCCAGCTCTGTAACACCCCGCATTTTCTTTTATATATGTATATAGATATATAGTAAATAATTGTTGTAAAAATGGGGATATGTGTAGTGATGTGTGTTTGAATTTGGTAGAATGAAAAAGGGATGAACAGTGCACTGGCTGTAACATCAAGCTCGATTTCGACCTTGATGCAGTCCATATCTCTCAAAACTTAAAACATGAAATTTGTAGATCTCTCTCTTAGGATTCCATATCACCTTGAATCATCTCAATCGGAACTAGGAGGAAGGAGTTATGTCCATATTATGAAGTAGTGTCTACACTGTCCAAAAATCTGTCCGGCAGACTACCCTTCGCTAATTTCATCATAACTCTTTATTGGAAAGTCCGAATTGTGTACCGTTATTTTTGTTAGAACCCTAACTTGTATATCTTTCCAACCATATAGGTTACACCTCCTAGAAATACCTGAGTCAAATCAGTTTATTCTATGAAGTTGACTAAAAATCTGCACAATGGTGCTCCTTGGATAGTAAAGGGTTGTGCTTTCTTATTAGACCTTGAAGGTGTAAAACCCCATATGTTTACATTAATATATTAATGTACTTGTTTAGTGATTCTTCTATATGTAATGACTTAAGAATAAACCATATATATATATTAAAATCGTAAGGATATCACCTATAGTAGTTCGAAGGAATAAAATAGAAATTTTAATGTTCCAAGTATGAATTTATTTTAGTTTTGAAATAAATCATAAAAAGCAATGTTTTTAGGTTAAAATAACATTAAAAATGAATCCGGAACGTCGAAAAACCTTAGGGTAGTCGTATGGATCAAATTGGAGATTTCTAGTGGCAAAACTGTAATTTTGGAAAAAAAAAAAACTCAAAATTCAGCCCATGAACAGTGATTGTCGCGGACTGCTGTGTTTAAAACACAGAAACCAGCCCATTTCCTTCCATTTTTTCTCACATCTCTCACCCCCAAACCCCTTAGCACCCTTGGGGAAGATAGAGGAAAGGAGGAAAGGGAGAAAGGAGGTCATTAGAGCTTGGGTTTGTGGTTTGAAACTTTGATTCAAGGTAGGGGTTATTTCTTCCATGCTTGTCCATTGAGGCTAAGGCTAAAATATATATATGTTTTGATTCATACTTGTATGTATTTGCTAGGAATTCCTTGTTTCTTGGTTTTCTTGCAATTATGGCATGTCTTAAACAAAGTTAGGATTGATTACCCATGAAACTTCTTTTATAGCTTTAAAACCCTAGTTTTTGGGGAAATATGGAATTCTCTTTCTACATTTGCTCAAGCTTGATTTTGAGAACTTTAGTGCCTTGTGTGAGTAATGAAAATGATGTGGTGGTGATCTCTTGTATTTTTCTTAATTGGTTATTTGGATTGTCGCATGATAAAATTTGGGGATTTTGATAATGGTTGCTTTTTGAGGCAATGTGTGGATTTTATCTTGTATGTGATTGTTGTATGAAAAGAGGATAATTATGAACCGAGGTTACTCGTAACTATGCGGTTAAGTGTGGAATACTTGAAGGGGGTAGAGGTTACTTGTAAGTATGCTACCTACCAAAAGAGGATATTTATGAACCGAGGTTACTTGTAAGTATGCGGTTATGTGTGGGAGACTTCAAGGGGGGGTAGAGGTTACTTGTAAGTATGCTACCTACCAAAAGAGGATATTTATGGACCAAGGTTACTTCTAAGTATGCGGCTATGTGTTGGATACTTGAGGGGGGTGAGGTTACTTGTAAGTATGCTACCTACCTAAAAGGACATCTAACGACCGTGGTTACTTGTAAGTATGCGGTTATGGGAAACAAAGACTTGAAGGGGGTGGAGTTTACTTTTAAATATGCCACCTGCCAAAGGAAATATAATAATCGATGGTGGAATAAGCGTTCCTTTTTGTAGTATGGTGTTACTATTGCATTTCCACAAGAGCTTGTGGAGGTATGGGACTCTACAAGAACTTGTTGGAAATGGTTATGGTTGCTCATTGTGACTTGGGTTTACTGTTCATTTAAATTATTGCGAATGTTTAAACTTGAGATCTGTTTCAAATGTCACGGTTTTACTTCAAATGTTTATATGATATTTTAGAAAATAAGACCGAACTGTTTTACTTGTTTTCTAAACCTTGTATGAGTATAGAAGGAATGTTGCTACAGAGCTTAGTGCTCATCCCCTACAGATAATATCTTTTCAGATTTCGTCTATGAGAAGGAGTTACAAGTAGATGAACCAGTGCATGGGGAAGCTCCCTAGAGGGGAACGGGGATCCTGAACTGGATGCCTAGAGTTATATTTCTTTTGTACTAGACTAGAGAGTTTATTTTGAAATCATGTAAAGTCTAGTATTTTGTTATTTCACTGCAGTGTAATTTAATCTTTTGGGGAATATATTTGTCATACTTGGCCTATTCTTTTGGGATGACATTGTGGATATGACATATGATGATGAAGGTTTATTTTATTGATGGATAAATAGACCCGGTGTGGTCAATAGTTATGCATATGTGGACCCGTTGTGGTCAATTGTAATATAATTGTACAGGTTGTGTTTTGGGTAAAGCTCCCCGTACAAAGGAGACTCTGC
>CAUOFW020001377.1:0-100984 GCA_963454935.2 Ilex paraguariensis
GCGTAAGAATTTGTAGGAAGCCTCAAGACAGAGATTGAAGCCCAAAGCTTAGATTTCTCCAAAATCCTCCTTGAATCTTGGTGAAAATCTTTTATTTTTGGTACCTACGTGTAGCTCTCGTCGGCGTAGATCGACTTTCATTCTTGGCCCGACGAATTCCGACCGACGGAACTTCGAGAATCGGCGAAAGAAAGCTTGAAGAATTATATTTTTTTCTTCTTTGCTCTTGGGTCTGATCCAGCCTGCAAATATGAAGAGAAAATATCTGATTTTTTCAGATATTTGCCCACTTTTATACTTTCTAAACACTTGGCCCTCGTCGCGCCAAGTGTCGTCCTTTGTCCGGTCCGTTTTCACCCGAAACGATTAAATTTCGTACCGATTTAAGCTCAAAATATTTTATATGAATTTTATTTAAAATATTTTTCAAATTTTAAAATTTTATAAAAATTTCGTTTTAGGGGTCATCGAACATCCGTCACCTCGAAAAAAACGTGAAAAATCTGACTATCTCAGAATTCGACGAAATTTGTCTGGGTAACTAGATTTCGTGAGACGAATCAACGGTGAGGTCCGTTTCATCATCCGAGGTCTATAAAAATACCAGTTTTTTTTAACCCACACTATAATGGCAAATTACCATTTTGCCATTTTTTTTTTGAAAAAGTTAAAATTTTTCCCAGGTTTCACATTCTTCCTCCCTTAAAAAAATTTCGTCCCCGAAATTCAACATTCACATACACATACACATACAATCACATGCATATAAACAGTCAATTAATGCTAAATGACCAGAAGAATGTACCTCCATCCTCGAACAAGAAAGGATAACTAGTACGGACAGTGTCCTCGCGCTCCCATGTCGCCTCCTCTACTCCTCGATGCTGCCACAGCACCTTCACTAGCCGCACGGTCTTGCCTCGCAAAACCTGTTCCCGGCTATCCATGATGCGCACCGGTCCCTCCTCGAAAGTCCCATCAGCATCAACAACAAGCTCTCCCCAATCCACCACATGAGTCGGATGTGGGGTGTACTTCCGAAGCATAGAGACATGGAATACTGCATGAACACTCGATAGATTTGGCGGTAATGCCAATCGGTAAGCAACTGTACCCACTCTCTCAAGTACCTCGAAGGCCCGATGTATCTCGGTGACAGCTTCCCCCGCTTACCAAACCGGACCACTCCTCTCTTAGGCATAACCTTCAAGAAGACATGATCTCCCACCTCAAACTCTAGAGGTCGCCGCCGTCTATCAGCATAACTTGCCGGCTTTGAGCCGTGAGAAGACGCTTCCGAATCAAGTCCACCTTCTCCGAGGTGTCTCTGATCAATTCCGGACCCGTAGAAGACCTCTCTCCTACCTCCGTCCAACAAACCGAGAACGACATGGCCTCCCATATAGTGCCTCATAGGGTGCCATCTCTATGCTCGCCTGGTAACTGTTATTGTATGCAAACTCCACCAAGGATAAGTGATCTTCCCAGCTACCCTTAAGATCTAGGACGCATGCCCGTAGCATGTCCTCTAAAGTCTGGATAGTCCTCTCAGACTGACCGTCTGTCTGGGGATGAAAAGCAGTGCTCATCATTAATTGTGTCCCCATGGCTCGCTGGAAACTCTCCCAAAAATGAGCCGTAAACCTGGGATCCCGGTCCGATACAATAGATACAGGTACTCCATGCAGCCGGACAATCTCCCGTATATACAACCTGCAGAATTCCTCCAATGTGAAGGTCATCCGCACAGCCAAAAAGTGTGCCGACTTAGTAAGCCGGTCCACTATCACCCACACCGCGTCATGACCCCGCGATGTCCGTGGCAAATGGGTCACAAAATCCATCGTGATATGCTCCCACTTCCACTCAGCTACTTCCAAAGGCTGGAGTAATCCCGCTGGTCTCTGGTGTTCAGCCTTAACCTGCTGACACGTGAGACATCGACTGACAAAATCGCCAACCTGCCTCTTCATTCCACTCCAGTAATACTGGCGACGAAGATCATGATACATCTTCGTGCCCCCTGGATGAACTGCAAAACGGGAGCAATGAAACTCCCTAAGGATCTCCTCCCTCAGATCTGCCAATTGAGGAACCACAACCCTTCCTCGATATCGAAGACTACCATCTGAGTGAGTAGCCCAGCCCTCGTCACCCATACCTGCCTGTACACGGTCCCGGATGGACAATAGCTCTGTGTCCTGACTCTGGGACTCAATCACCCTGCTCAGTAGAGACGGTGTAGTCACCAAACTCCCCAAAGTACCCTGAGCCTGACCCATATAACATAGCCCGAACTGTCCCACAGTCTCGAGCATCTGCCACTCCCGGGAAGCTACACTAGCCAAAACTCTCCGTGACCTTCGGCTAAGTGCATCAGCCACCACGTTTGCCTTACCAGGATGGTAATGCAAAGTGAAGTCATAGTCCTCTAAATACTCCATCCACCGGCGTTGCCTCATGTTGAGGTCCCGCTGTGTGAAAATATACTTCAAACTCTTGTGGTCCGAAAATACTTCAAACTGCTCACCATACAGGTAGTGACGCCAAGCCTTCAAGGCAAAGACAATGGCTGCTAACTCCATGTCATGTGTGGGGTAATTCTGCTCGTGATTCTTTAGCTGTCGAGAACCATAAGCTACTACCCTCCCAGACTGCATCAAAACACATCCCAGCCCGTCCTTCGAGGCATCACAATAGACCGTGTACCTCTGTCCTCGTTCTGGAACTATCAGAATAGGAGCTGAAGTAAGCCTCTTCTTCAACTCTTGGAATGCATTCTCACAAGAATCATTCCACACAAACTTGACATCTTTCCGGGTCAACTTCGTCATAGGCGCAGCCAATCGAGAGAAATCCTCAATAAACCGCCGGTAATACCCCGCCAATCCCAAGAAACTACGTATCTCGAAGACTGACTTCGGTCTCTCCCAATTCATAACTGCCTCAACCTTCTCCGGGTCCACGGATACACCCGAAGCCGACACCACATGTCCCAGAAATTTCACCTCAGTAAGCCAGAATTCACACTTGCTGAACTTGGCATATAACTGATAATCTCTCAATGTCTGGAGAACAATTCTCAAGTGACTCTCATGCTCCTCCTCAGACTTGGAGTAGATCAAGATGTCATCAACAAAAACCACAACAAATTGATCTAAATAGGGTTGGAACACCCTGTGCATGAGGTCCATGAATGCCGCTGGAGCATTGGTCAATCCAAATGGCATCACTGTGAACTCGAAATGCCCATACCGCGTTCTGAACGCCGTCTTAGGAATATCTTCCTCCCTAACCCTCAACTGATGGTAACCGGTTTGAAGATCTATCTTGGAATAGACCCGTGCCCCCCTCAGCTGATCAAACAAGTCATCAATCCTCGGCAAAGGGTACCTATTCTTGATAGTGACCCTATTCAACTTTCGGTAATCAATACACAACCGAAGAGTCTTATCTTTCTTCTTAGCAAACAGAACCGGAGCGCCCCAAGGTGAAGTGCTCGGTCTAATAAACCCCTTGTCCAACAATTCTTGCAATTGTACCTTGAGTTCTTGCAACTCAGTAGGCGCCATCCTGTGTGGTGTCATAGAGATGGGAGATGTATCGGGATGCAACTCTATAGTGAAGTCCACATCCCTATGTGGAGGTAATCCTGGTAGTTCATCCAGAAAAATATCCTCATAATCACACACAACCCGAGGTAGACTTAACTCCTGCCTCGCCTCGTCTTCAAGGGTCAGGCTTGCTAGCCAACCCATCAGCTGCCCGTGCCATCTGGAGTCGTATACTGCTTGGGGTAAAACATCGTGCTTATCCCCTTGAAACATGAAACAAACCCCATCCGGTGTGTAAGCAGTGACTCGCTTTCGATCACAATCAATGACGACTCGGTGTGCCGCCAACCAATCCATCCCAAGGATCACATCGAACTTCGACATGTCCATGACTCGAAGGTCCATAGTGAGTAGAATCCCTGAGATCTCCAACTCACACCCCCGACATATCTGATCAACCCTCACCCTAGCACCTAGGGGAGAACTCACATGCAATGGCTCTTTCAAGGTCTCAACCTCTAAGCCCAAGTCATCCACACAAGATGCAGCAATAAATGAATGAGATGCACCAGAATCAAATAACACTCTAGCCCATAAGCGGGAAAGTAGAAATGTACCCTGTATCACCGACGGATCTGCCGGCCCAGTCTGTGGCATCATGGCGTAGACACGCCCCGGAGTCCCTGAAGTCCCGGCTTGTGAGCCCTGGCCTCTTCCTCGACCCATTCCTTGGCCCATCTGGCCAGCTTGCGGTGTCCCTGCACGAGAAATAGTAGGGCCTTGTGCTGCACCCTGAAACTGGTACTGGCTGCCCTGACCCGTAGTAGGGTAGTGAGGAGCATACTGCGTCTGTGGTTGCCCCACTGAAGTCTGAGATTGCGACGACCCATGACCCTGGGATCCCTGCCTCTGAGGACAATCCCTCTTCATGTGACCCGGTTGGTGGCAATGATAGCAAGTCCTCTGGCCAACCTGGTAGGAAGGTCTCTGATTTCTCCCACCTTGGGAGGATTGACTTTGGCCTTGGCCTTGATAACTGCGGCCCTGTACCTGAAATCCTTGTGGAGTAGAAGTCCTTTGCTTCTTCCTCGAGCTAGAAGAAGAGGATTGGCCTTCCTTCTTCTTGTCTTTTGCACTAGACTCCCGGATGCTCCTTGCGTCATCCACCTCTCTCTCAATGGCCAAAGCTGTGGTGACCATCAAGTCGAAGTCTTGTAGTAGAAGACCGACGATTTTACCCCGGATGGATAACTTCAGCCCATCCTCAAATTTTCTAACCTTGGCCATATCTGTGGCCACATATTGGTCAGCGAAACGTGCTAACTCAGTGAATTTAGCCACGTATTCCATCACTGACATCGTTCCTTGCCTCAGATCTAGGAACTCTCGGGCCTTTGCATGCCTCGCAGTCGCCGGGAAGTATTTTCCCATGAAAAGTTCCTGGAACTCTACCCATGTCATGGCCTCCAAGTTCTTGGAGTCTTTCACCCAATCCCACCATACTTGGGATTCCCCCTCCAACTGGAATGTAGCTAGAGTTATCCTGGTGGCGTCAGAGGTGATCTCTATTGCCCTCAAGATCTTGTCAACCTGCCGGAACCAATGATCAGCTACCATCGGGTCCGCCCCTCCCATAAAGATCGGCGGTTGATGTGCCTTGAACTTCTGGAGATGACTGGAGCCTCCTTGGCCCCCACTTGTACCCGTCTGTGCAATAGTAGCGGCCGTAGCACTAGCTTGTGCAATGGTAGCCGCCGCTGCACCAATAGCCTCCATGAAGGCTTGTTGGTCAAAGGCCGGTGGTGGTTGGTTGTTGTTCCGCCTACCACCTCTGCCTCGGTCGCGTCCTCTATTTTTCATCTACACACATGTCAAATAGAAACAGAGCATTTACTTAGTATCCCAAGATAGAAGTCAAGTATTTAAACTTGGAGATTTTCCTCCTTGTTTCACTAGTAGTGCGTGTGCCACCTACTAGTAGACATTTACACATAAAACTATACCATTCATTCCTTTTTTTTTTGAACCCAAGGTTATGTTTTCTAACCCTAGTGTTTGTTTTTTTTTTTTTTCATGTGCCTTTTACCATGCATATCATTCACATAATCACCTAGCAAGTAATCATGTTTTACATAACACGTTGCACAAAATATGTAACAATTTAAGCACATAAGATGAGATGCACAATGCATGCAATGGTCTAGTCCCAATGCCCAACAAGCCTTAGGTAAATCGTATAACCTAGGCTCTGATACCAAGCTGTGACACCCCAAATTCATGGGGTCCGTTAATTTTCCATCAACCCACGGAATGCCCGTGGATACCGTATAACTCGATATCGCACCGTTGTGTCCCATTTACCGGGATCCATAATTTAACGAAATCCGGGCAGAGTCTCCTTTGTACGGGAAGCTCTACCCCAAAACACAATCTGTGCAATCAACATTTACATGACCCATCCGAGGTCCAATATAATACCATAACCACACAGGGTCCATTTTATACGTAAAACTTGACCACACCGGGTCCAATCATCATATTTATATCAAAATATGCAAGGTTATATTAAAACAGTCCATATAGACTCTATTACAATTCCTTTACACATTACATGCCAAAATTTAATTACAAATCTACTTTTACAAAAAAAAAATGGATTGGAAGCCACAAGTCAGCTTTTCTTCAACCATGTGACCCTGATTGTGAGCCGTCCATTGGTGCATGACCCACACCTGAAATGTTTTCCGTATAGGGTGAGCCAATGCCCAGTAGAATAATCCCTATAGAGGCTACTCATCACCTAAAATGCATATGCAATGTATAAATGCAACATTTCACAACAAGTATTCCCTCCAATAATAACATATAATACAATGTTGGAAAATCATGATGTCATGCCAAGTAATGAGATGAAACTCACCCATGCATGTTATCCCGAGCCCACACCGACTTCCACAACACAATGCGACACTTACGTGTAAAACAAACGTCTTTGATGAAACACATCCAAAGATCATTTTGAAATCAACCATATGTTATAAAATTAATTCATTCTTGGATGTTTCCCATCAAATGAATAATTTATATATCAAAATCATGTGCCTTTATGGGTTATCGGATTCAGGAATCGCACCTCCGGCTTCGTACGCCGTTACACTTTTCTGGAATTTCACCGCCGGTAAGTGTATAAACCAAGTGGCCGGGTTTTTCACCCGAGGGAGTGTCTAGCCCTACTTGCTATACCCGACACAAGTTTTCTTATGCATGTCACCGTGCGACTCCGTAGGACGTTCCATCCCACTTTCCCGAGCCTACCATCAAGTACCAATGTTGGTGTTGATCACCCCATGCAACCCTACACCCACACTCATGCATGTAGCCCATGAATGTGATGTTAATTCCATGTCCATATTGCAATGCATGTCAAATGACAATTTTTAAATATCATTGTATACCATGACAATTAATATCATTTGCATATAATCACATAACCATTTCAAGTTCAATATATCCAAGAGCATATATCAACACTCTATCAAGATGATAACACATAATACATGCTAATATTACATTTCATTCACAAGGCATAATATAAAACACAAAGCATGCCCACATGATCCCAATTTTCAAGGGATTACATAAATACTTTCATATACCAAAATCAAGCCAAGATTTTATATGGATCATTCAAACAGAATAAAAATCAGAATATATGATTTTTATATAACCAATTATCTAAACATTCAAGAAATCACAAACTAGCACTTTCTAACTACCAATTCACACTAGAATTGATCCTACCCATTTCCATAGCACCAATCATAATGAAAAAATATTAGAAAGAACCAAAACAGCCCACATGAACCCTATGGACACCTTAGGTTAGAAATAGGTCTGAGTAGGAGGAACCCTACCTCTTGAAGCGTAAAGAATTTGTAGGAAGCCTCAAAAACAAGATTGAAACCCAAAGCTTAGATTTCTCCAAAATCCTCCCTTTGAATCTTTGGTGAAAATCTTTGTTTTTGGTACGCACGTGTAGCTCTCGTTACGTAGATCGACTTTAATTCTTGGCCCGACGAATTCCGACCGACGGAACTCCGAAAATCGACGAAAGAAAGCTTGAAGAATTATATTTTTTTCTTCTTTTCTCTTGGGTCTGATCCAGCCTGCCAAATGAAGAGAAAATATCTGATTTTTCAGATATTTGCCCACTTTTATACTTTCTAAACACTTGGCCCTCGTCGCGCCAAGTGTCGTCCTTTGTCTGGGTCCGTTTTCACCCCGAAACGATTAAATTTCGTACCGATTTAAGCTCAAAATATTTTATATGAAATTTATTTAAAATATTTTTTAAATTTTAAAATTTTTATAAAAATTTCGTTTTTAGGGGTCATCGAACACCCGTCACCTCGAAAAACGTGAAAAATCTGACTATCTCAGAATTCGACGAAATTTGTCTGGGTAACTAGATTTCGTGAGACGAATCCAACGGTGAGGTTCGTTTCATCATCTGAGGTCTATGAAAATACCAATTTTGTTTAATCCGCATTATAATGGCAAATTACCATTTTGCCATTTTTTTTCAGAAAAAGTTAAAATTTTTCCCGGATTTCACATGAATTGCAATGAAGCAAAGATTAATTAGAAGAAAGATAGCGATGGCCATACCCACCTTACCCTTTATCAAACCCTTGCTCTTGATCATTGCTTGAATGCTATACACATCTTCCAACACTAGCCAAATGCCAGATTATGCTTACATAGACAAAACCCATCAACTATATGATCAAAGTAATGATCAAAATCGTGATACCGATAATACTTGGTCCTATCAAGAAATTCCAAGAAAATCAACACAACTAGTGCAACAATATTGTAGGCAAAAACAACGATGAAATTCCATCTAAAAGTGACCGTAAGTCTCTTCCAAACTTTAGGAACCATACTTGTGACTTTCTTGAATGTTATTTCTTTTGCGATGTAGATACAGGCAATGATCTACACAACTGCAGAAGTTGAAAGGAGTGATAAGACGAGGAAGAAGATGAAGTATGCCATCTTGAAAAGCCAAAAACCAGTCCATTTAGAGGAAATAATATCGAAGAGTTTGACATATTTAGGTGTTCCTGGTCAGGTATAGTCCAATGTATCGTCATTGTGGATGATCTTTGCATAAAAAAGCTTAGAGACTATAATATGGTTTAAGAAGAGGAAAGAAAGAGGCAGTACAATGGCCAACGTGATATGGGTAAAGATTTTTCTCCATGAGGAAATGATGTTGAAGGATTCCTTGAAGATGCCAAAGAATCCAATAAACTGAATCTTCTCTTGTTCTTTGTCCATGAGTCTCTTTCTTTCCCTCTCTATCTCTCTTTCTCTGAAAGATTGGAGGGGAAAGGTTGAGAGACAATGGTTATACAGACATGGAGGTGGAATTTAGAGAAAGAAAAAAAGGTTGGACTTAGAAGTTTGAACTATCAAAAATAGGCTATCTTAAGTGCAATTTTCACTTCTCTATTTGTTATTGTGGATGAGGAAAGAACGTGGAAACATAAACTATAGAGAAAATCAGACAAGAATATATTCATAAGACTTAGAAAAGCATTTAAACAAGTAAATATCAATTAAAATAAAATGACTTGTTTGGCAAGTGGGTGAAGTCAAACTCTAACTTGCTGCAGTCACCCTTCTTTGTAAACTATGTGCTATTAGTGAAGCAAATTCAATGAAACTGTGACACCCCAAAATCCAGGGGTCTGTTGATTACCCATCAACCCGCGAAATACCCGTGGATACCGAGTAACTCGGTATTACACCAATATGCCCCATTTACCGAGGTCCATAATTTAACAAAAATTTGGGTAGAGTCTCCTTTGTACGGAGAGCTCTACCCAAAACACAACTTGTGCACTGTACAATCACACGACTCATCCGAGGTCTAATATACAACATTGACCACACCAGATCCATTTATCCATATTCATATAACAACATTTAATCACATAACCCATCCGTACATTAATACATATTCCCACATCATGAATTTATGATAGTTAATACAAATTCAAAATTATAATTCTTTTACATACATTACATGCCCAAAAATTAACTTTGCAAAAATTTTACAAAAAAAGAACTAAAAGCCACAAGTCGGCCTTTCTTCATCACTGGGGCCCTGAATGAGCACCGTCCAACGACGTGTATCCCTCACCTGAAATGTTTTCCCGTATAGAGTGAGATACGCTCAATAAAGTATCTCCTACAGAGGCTATTCCTCAATCTAAATGCATATGAAATGTTCACAATACAACCAATTAATAATTCAAACATTCCAATCAAGAATATACATCCAATGATAAGAATTTTATGTAATGTCATGAAATGAGATGAGACTCACTCATGCACTTTAACCCGAGTCCTCACCGATTCCCACAACACAATGCAATGCAAATGTGTAAAACATTTGTCATTGATGAAATACATTCAATGATCGTTTTTGAAATACAAGTCATTGTGTTTATAAAACTAATTCATTGTTAGATGTTTTCCCATCGAATGAATACTTTATAAAACAAGTACACTTTTCCAGAATTTCACCTCAGGAGAGTGTACGAATTAGGTATTTTATAAACAAAATCACATGTTTTTGTTGGGTAGCGGAGTTTTTGCAGGGTGGCTCAATTAAATTAGAGGTAAAAGTGAAAATAATAAATGAGGGTTTTTTTATTTTTAATATTAATTTTTTTACAAAAATTAACTTATTTTTAATTTATTATGTGAAAGAGAGATAGAAGAAGGATGCGCTAGTGTTGCCGAGAAAAATGTTTTAACTTTTGTTTTGTCTTTATCGGAGGGAGCATTTAATTTTAATTTTTTTTTAATGTTTTTAACTTATTTTTACAGAGAGAGGGTGGGTAAGAGTAAATATGAGTTAATTTTTGAGTATTTTTTATTTTTTAGGTTTATAATGTTATGAATTCAATCAAGGATCTAAATTATTACAATAAAAATTTTGACTGTACTTTATTTTTTGGGGCCTTTTTTTTAGGGTTTAAAACTTGAAGGATTTAAATTTTGTTTGGGTTAGTAATATACCTAAAGTTATAGGGTCTTTTAAAAATGTGAAAATTGGGGGTGAGTCCCCCTAGATGTACTTGTTTGGAGATAAGTCCGATAAAGAAACTTATAAGGGGTTAAGTCCACTTTTAAAATTATATATACTGACTTAAGTTCACTTTTTTTTAATCTCAAAAATACCCCTAACGGTGTTAATATTGGACAATTATGGAAAGTTATAGTTAGATATTTTGAGATATATATGGTAACAGTTATATTCAGTTTTTTATGAAATAAAATATATCATATTTGATTACATGATTTATATCAAAATTAATGTGCTATTATCTCAAATTCAATTCAATATTTTACATTAACATATTCAAATTCAAATTTCAATTTTTGAAACTCAAGAACTTCGTTGTCTATTATGTCAAGTTTCTTTCTCACCGAAAATTCGAGCTAATATTTTTTTCCAGGAAGCAGGCGGTGTTCTTCTTATTCACACGATACCACTACGTCTTTTTTCTTTGATAGGATTTTTGAAGGTGATACAAGCATCAATTGGGAATTCGAATTTTGCTATGATTCTAGGTTAACTTACTAGTCCTTTATTTCCAGAGATATGTTCATTGTAATTGGCTGATTTCCATAATATGATTAATTATTATTTGCTGAGGTATTTTCATTGTAATTTGTTGATTTACATAATATGAATTCCAGTGCTGTTTTGGATTTTTTTGCGTAAATTGATATTCATTTGCCGGAAATTCTATGTTACTTACCGAAAATTTGTATTGTAAACTTTTTCACCGGAGTTTTTTTTGAAATTAGGTACTATGTTTATTTTTCATGTTATTGTTCGTGATTTTATTGGAATTATAATTGCTTATTTTTTGTTTTTTTTTCCTTTTTTATTGCCGAAATACAATGTAAATTTCCGGTATTCATATCACGATGTTCCCTATTGGATTTTTTTTTAAAGTTAGGTTCTAGATTTTTTTTATCATGTTACTGGTAGTGATTTATTGGAATTAGAATTGGCTATGTTTGTTTTTCTATATTTTCCCATTTATTTTTGTTTTATTGGTTATAACAGATGGATGATAACATATTGGTTTGTTACAAGTATTCTTCTGAGACTGTTGTGCTAAGAATTTCAATGAATCCATAATTCATGATGTGTTATATGGTGTTTGTGACAATTGGAATGGTTTGAGTGTCAATTGTGTTGCCATGTCGTACGCTATTCCTGGACATCCGATTTGTGCTTTGCAAAATGATCATGATGTGAGAAACATGTTTCTAATTGCACAATCTGTTCAATTGAATTTTTTTGAAGTTATAGTTGTTGTTAAAGGGAATAAGGTTCATGATTTTGAGGGTGGGGAAGTTGTGGAAAGTTCTGAATTAACTGTTGACCCTGTTGGTCGCGAGGATGATCTTATCCCTCATTTTTGTTCTCATAATGAGAAAGTTTTGTTAAATGATGGATGGTCCAATAGAATAGTAGAGGTGGGGTAGAAGTTTGAGGGAGGAGTAGCTGATTTTCGGAATGCGTTATGCAAATATGCAATCGAGGTTGATTTTCAGTTTAATTATGTGAAGAAAGAAAAAACAAGGGTGAAAGCTGAATGTGTAATGAAATATTCTGTTGGGTGTGAGTGGTTTGTTGTTGCTACACTCCAACGGATAAATAGATGGTTTTACATTAAGAAGTTAAATAATGAGCACACGTGCGGTGTGGCTGCACGGACAACAAAGAACAAAAGATTGACTTCTAATTTAGGTGGAGATCTTATTGTTGACAATGTCAGACAAAAAACTGACACACGACTAGTTGACGTGAAAAATATGTTTCATACAAATTATGGTTTGACCATATCATATGATCAAGCTTGGATGGGTGTTGAAAAAGCAAGGGGTACACTGTTTGGAGATCATTCGTTGTCATACCAACAATTACGGTGGTATGTATAGGCTGCAAATGAAAGCAATTCAGGTAGTCATTTTATGTTAGAAGGTGATTCGGACGCACAACGTTTTTGTAGATTGTTCATTTCATTTAAGGCATGTATACATGGATTTAACTACTGTCGACCCATATTGTTCATTGATGGCACATTTTTAAAGGGAAGGTATAAAGACATTATTTTGTCTACAACTGCAAAAGATGGCAACCAAGGTGATTTTTTTTTTTTTGGTTTATTTTGGTATTACTGATTTTATTTTGATGTTATATTTTAATATTTGTATATATGTTACTGTTTACTTATGTTACTACTTGTGTTGCTATATGTACTGCAAGTTTGTTCCCCTTTGTTTTTTCTGTTGTTGATTCAGAGAATGAGTGCAATTGGTGTTGGTTTTTAAAATAATTAGCTGAGATTGTTGATAATACTAGGAACATTACCATTATGTCCGATCGCAATGTTGACTTGATGGAAGCAATACCAAAGGTGTTCCCAATGATGCACCATTCATTCTGCCTACAACACCTAAAAACAAATCTGAGAGATAAGTATAGTGGGGGTCGCTTTACCCATGTGTTTCGCAAGCGTATGGTTTTTTTGTTTACATTGTGTGCTTATGCTCCGACATAGGCATTTTTCAATGAAAAGCTTGATGATTTTCGACGTGAAGGAGGAACCGTTGCTTATAAGTTTTTGGAAAACCTTCCATTTGAGAAATGGGCGAATGTTTTTTTCAAGGGGAAACGTTATGGGGAAATGTCTTCAAATGCTGCTGAGTCATTCAATGCTTAGATCACGAAGTCACGTAACTTACCTATCATAAGCATGATTGACACAATAAGGGGGCAGATCATGAACCAAATAGGCTGCCACTTGAATACATCGTCACAGTGGAACGACATTAATTGTCCAAATATTGAATCCAAACTTCAAGCTGTTTCACTGAGTGTCGTTCCTGGTTTGTTAGGGTGTCCTCAAGTCATGTTTTCGAGATTAATTCACATCCTTTAGTGACAGCTGACATTGAGAGTTACACTTGCTCATTCCACCAATGGTAGATCAATAGTTTACCATGTGCCCATGTTGTAGCTGCAATTCAAAAGAGTGGTAGGAACATCAATGAGTTTGTTGATTATTATTATCAGGTTACTACTTACAGACTATGTTATTCTGAGCTTATACACCCTATTCCAACACTCGGTCGTCCAAACTTTTCAGTGGTTGACGTTGATTTGTTGCCACCATTGTCAAAAAAACAACCAAGTCGTCTAAGGAAGCGTAGATTTAGGTCTAGAGGTGAGCTTGTTAGGAAAATTCATTGTGACCGTTGTGGCCATTTAGGTAGTCATAATAAGAATACTTGTAACAAGCCATTGTAATATTCAGTATGTTTTTTTGGAATAAGATGTTACCTTTGTTTTTAGCTATTTGTGTTTGTCATGTTTCACATTGGGAATATCATGGGTTAAATTGTGTGATAAGTTAATAGTAGAGTATTATCCTTGCATGGTCAATATATGTTTCATGTTATTGTTAATGTGACCCCAATTTTACTATTTAATTTTCATGTTATATAGTAACTAATGTTACTTTTTAACAAGGATTTTGTGTGATTGCTTAATTTGGAGAAATTTAAATCATGTTACTGCACATGTTACTATATTTGGATAACCAAGTATGAAAGAGTTATCAACTGTTTTTGAAAGAAATGATACAAACGATACCTAGCCAAGTGGATAACAACATTTACATTCCACTAACAACTTCATTTCAACATTCTATAATCATATAGAATTTGTAATTTGGAACAATTTTTGTACATGTTATTATTTGTGTTACTATTTGAATAACGTGGACAGAGTTTTCTTTGTTCCACAAACATTCCATTACAATCAAATATCAACCACCTAACAATTACAACCAATTTTTAACCAAATATCAACCACCAAACAATTACAACCAATTTTCTAACCAATCATGCAATTAACCTAAAAATGAATAGCTATCCCACACATTAGTACTTCCTATTTGTCTTTGTATCTCTTTCTCAATCTGGCTCTTGTCTTGTAATCTTCAACAGTCCATGCATTCCTATGGTTTATGAATGTAGTGACCATATCGATCCGAAGAGTGGTAATTTGTTGTGGTTTCAATTTATCTTCTATTGGCTGTCCACGAGCAAGCTGTTGCATTAAGTAACACACGTACAATCCGCAGTCGACCTTGCATTCAAGGATTTTTTTAAATAATATTTTATGTGATGTACTTAAAGATATTCTATTTTATTATTTACATACGAGTCAGCTCGTTGTTGAGGATATTTCTCATATGAGTACATTGGACATTTGATGTCTTGTGTGCTGACAATAATTTCATCCTTTATCTTCAATGACTTTCTCTGTCCTTCTTTGGATGTCTTCTCCACGTAGTCTTTCTGCCATAGTAAAATGTTGTGTTAATGTTGTACATTGAAAATATATCAAAAAATGTGGGTTATTCAGATTTTATTAACTTACCAATATTTTTGCATCCTCAAAAAACTTGTCTACAATTCCACTTCACAGTTTCAAAGAGTTGTAGTGTGTCCATTCCCCTGCTTTTGTACTCAATACAAGCAAGGTCCAGTGGAACGGCATGGGTTGGGTGCGTTGTGCATCTGAATTCATGGGAATACAAGGAATGACCAAACCTACCCCATATTTAGAGTGTTGTCTATCTGAACCTTCCGTAAGTGTTCTTGCCTCTCAACCGTTACGAATGTCTATATGTTAATCAATAGTAACCCATAAATTTTAGAGACTAATCAATGTCAATATATAACAGTAACATTCATGTTTCTATATTAACACATGCATAGCATTGTTACAATAGTTCCATTCATAGTAACATGCATGTTACTGAATCTGGTTTATTATGGTAACATGAATGTTACTATACTCATGTTACTTGTCAAGTACTCCAGTAATCAAGAATATTACGTATGTTACACAATATCAACCAGCACAGACTGTTGGTCTACATGTTACTATATTTAACACAAACACAACAGTGTTATAATAGATCCATTCATAGTAACATGAATGTTACTATATCTGTGTTACTATAGTAACTTACATGTTACTATAGTCATGTTACTCCAGCAACCAAGATTTCAATATAAATTGCACAAACTCACCTAACACAGACTGTTGAAAAAGAAACATTTGCAATTTACTTCCTCCATCAGTATTTCTCCCCAACAATCAATCACCTGAGTAATAACACGACTTTGTTAAATAACAAATATTAAAGTATTCCATAATTTGTTTAAATTTTCAAGACACATGGTACATTATATTGTTGTGCAGCTCTTCCCCCATCCATGAATTTCAATACATCATTAACTTCAATGATATTTTCATATTTTTTTCCACTTCATAAAGTTGCCCTTTTAATCAAAAACAATACATGTTAATAAAATAGTGTATAAACAGTAAAATATATAAAATTTGTTTCAAAATGGGGCATTAAGTTACTTACCTTTTTCCCTCAACCTTATGCATTTGAACCAATTTGTCGTACACATCCATTCCTAACTTCTTGCAGGCTTTCCATCTTCGAGCTTTAACTCGCTTACTTTCTGGCTTCTCATTTGGCATTATAATATCTAAATGATCAACATCAATGTAGCTACCTTGTATCTTCTCCTTCCCTTTAATTTTGTCGCATTGATCCTGGATTTCAACTTATTCCAATTTTTTTTTCTCCCTGTTTTTTCCTACTATACTAAAAATCTTCATCTCTCTTTCTTTTTCTTTCTTTCCATTTGATTTTTCTCACCATCGATGTTTGTTCTACACCTTCGGTGGTCTGAGGTTTTGGTGGTGTCCGGGGGTACTTTTGAGTAATGGCATACACAGCCACATCAGTGACAACATCATGCAAGGAATTGTTTTCTTCTTCTAATTCGGACACCCTTGATGTCAGTGTCTTAATTTGATCTTCTTGCGTTTCTTTGTTCTTCTCCAAGAGATCAACTAAAACCTTCAATTGTGAAATTTGGTTGTCCTTGCCAACAAGTTTCATCACATATTTTTCAATCTCTTTCAAATCCTCCTCCCTTTGGTTGGCCCCAATATTCTTGATGACCGTTCAAAGTGCTTCGTTCTCCACAGTCAGTATTTGGATAGTAAATTTTTGCACCTCATTCTCAACATTTAAACCAAACATACCTTCATTCTCATAGATAGTAAATTGTTGTGACTTTTTCTCACGTGTTACCACTTCATCTAGTTCCATAAATGCAGAGTCCTAAATGACCACATCAATAAATGCATCAAACGGTTGTACGTTTTGAGTCTCCTTTTGGACAGGATGATCGTTTGTAGGAAAATGTACTGCATCATCACTTTCATGGATAGATTCATTACCAACAATATGACCATCACCAGCTAAATTAGGTTCATCACCTCCATATTCCAATTCTGAATTTAAAGCACTCTTGCTAGCAACAGTGCTTTGTGACAACCTGACAACAACATTACTAACATTAAAAAATGCATCCAAAAAATTGTTCACCTTTACATTGAATGAAATGACTGTAATGTACATAGTAACAACCATAGTAACATTTATTTTTTACTACATTAATATTTACAGTAACATCCACTTTCCAATTAATATCATCCATAGTAACATGAATTTGATATAGTAACATCGTCATGCAATTAAAAACAAAAAATAGAAAAATAATAAAACAAATTTTTATATAACACTTGATTAGCTGCTACGTTAGACAGTGTGTTTTGTGTGAGAGCTGCCCAAAGTTTTCTTAAGTCCCATTTCATCCACAGTGGAAATGCATCCGTGTTGTTAGGCACAATAAGAGAAGTGTGTTCACATATCCAGTACTGCAAATTATATATTTTTACATTAGATAGAATGTGACACCCCAAAATCCGGGGGTCCGTTGATTACCCATCAACCCGCGGAATACCCGTAAATACCGAGTGACTCGATATCACACCGTTATGTCCCATTTACCGAGGTCCATAACTTAACAAAATTTGGGCAGAGTCTCATTTGTACAGGGAACTCTACCCAATACCCAACCTGTGCAACATAACTCACATGACCCATCTGAGGCCCAATATAAACAATGACCGCACCGGGTCCATTTATAAGTAAACATTGACCACACCGGGTCCAATTATCCATATTTATAGCAAAACATGCAAGGTTACTTTAACATTAGTGCATATATGTAATAGTTATCATTTAAATCCACCAAGGTCTAATAAGCCTCAATATACCTCAATTAGTGTCCATTTGTATCCTTGGAACTAGAGAAATCCAAGTCCATTGGTGTTCTTTAAATCAAAGAAATCCAAGCCTGGAAGCTTAGTGCATAGTTTGAAAAATTTCAGTTTTAGAGTCAACGTTCGAACAGCACTATTCACATTCGAACGTCCCTTGGTTTTGAAAAATAGGTAGCTCCCAGTACATTTGGTTCTCTGCTGGTTTTGCTGTTCAAAACTCGCACCATTCGAACGTCACTTTACGTTCGAACAGAAAATGCAGTTTCTGTTCTGCTGCAACTTCCAGTGCGGTTTTGACCTGTTTAGAAGTGGAATTGAGAAAATTTCTTAAAAACACTTTTGTAGCCCTAGGTGTCTACTACCTACTGTAAAAATTTCAGATCATTTGGACGTCACAATAAAAAGTTATGGCTCAAACACTAAGCAGTGTCTGAAATTTCTGTGTAAACTGTGTATGATTTCAACCCCAAATCAATCCATTCCAAAACCAATCCAAACCAATCCAAGGTTATCCAAAACTTATACAACATCTATTTGATACCAAATATAGTCAATACAAGTTCTAATACAACTATTTCCATACTTTTACATGCCAAAATGGAAATTAACCAAAAGTTTTACAAAAACTAAATTCAAAAGCCACAACCCGGCTTTTCTTCAACCAAGAGCCCCCGAATGAGAGCCATCCACCGGAACGTGTCCCGTACCTGAAATTGTTTCCCGTATAGGGTGAGCACAACGCCCAATAGAGATAAACCTATAGAGGTTACTCTTCCCCTAGATGCACATGCTCATGTAATCATCACACAAACACACAACCAAGCATTTCTCACACTTATGCATCCTATGATGGAATGCAACAATGCTATGCCATGGAATGAAGTGACACTCACCCATGCAACTTTATTCCGAGCTCTCTCCGGCTCCCCAACACATGCAAGTGGCAATTTAGTCGAAACCACCATTTATGTTACACACAATGGCGTTAATCACTCTAGGGTCTTGTATAGGGGTGGATGTTCATGGACTTACACCAAGGGCCTCCAACCCACACAAAATTTACGGACTTCAACCGAGGGTTCCGAATACACCCACACACTTTATGGGCCGAGCCAAGGGAGTGCGTAGCCCAATCACCGGGTCTTGCACCCGAGAGGTCGTCATGCCTCTTCTTGCTACCCCAACCCAATTCATCATGCAACCAAGCGGCTTAGCTAAGTCCTCGACCCAACTCTCCCAAGCCTTCCGTCAATCACCAAGTGTGGTATTGACGTCAAACATGCACTCACTCATGTAATGAGACACTTCCGTGCAAATGCAATGTGATGTTCCATTGCACACAAAATAATGCTCAATATGCTTATGACAAACATATAAACATTTTCATACATCAATGCAATTGTATCATAAGTATATAACTACCATATCTCATTATGCTCAATATATCATTTCATGCATATGTCAATAACACTCTTCATCCAAAAACCATATCCTAAGCATATGATTTCACAATCACCCAAGCATGTTATAACATAGCATCATGCAAGTAACACACTCAATTTCACTAGGGCATTTTATCAAACATCTTATAGTCATTCAAGTCATGTATTCACATAACACATTCCAAGGCATAGTTTATAAAACACATAGCATGCCTTAAGTTTTCACCAAGTTACAAAATAATCACATGGAACCTCCATATACCAAATTCAAGCTAGAAGCTAGCCTAAGCTATTCCTATGCTAATTTTTTTCACTTTCATACCCATAGACATATATGTATAACAATACATATGCATATACATAATTTTCACCCTTAGTCTAGCAACACCTAAGGTAAGAATAATCCAAAGTAGGAATAACCCCTACCTCTTAGGAGTGTAGAAAACCCCTAAAACACCAAAACCAACCCAAAAGCTTTGATCTCCAAAAATTCTTCCTTTGATTATTTAGTGAAATCACTTCCTTTTGGTACGTAGACGTAGCCCTTGACGAGGAGAACGATCTTTGTTCTTGGTCCAAGCGGATTTGAGCACTAGAATTATGTAGATCATAGAGAGAAGTTGAAGCTTTCCCTCTCCTTTCCCTCTCTTTTCTATCGGCTGAAGAGGATGCTGAACAATGGGGAAAAATCTGATTTTTTCTCCTATTTATACTTTAGAACACTTGGCCCACAATTGGCCACATGTCCATTTTTAATTCCGGGTCCGTTTTTGTCCCGAACAATTAAATCTCGCCCCGGTTTAAATCTAAAATATTTTTATTTCAATTTATCTTATTTTATTGCCCAAAATTTAAAATTTTATATAAAAAATTCGTGTACAGGGTCACCCGAAGCCCGATCGCTCCGTAAAACGTGAAAAATTTGACTATCTCAGAATTCGACGAAAATTGACGTGGTAACTCGATTTCGCGAGACGAATCCAACGGTGAGGTCCGTTTTGTCATCCGAGTTACAAAAAATTTCAGATTTACAACCCGAATCATGGTGATAATTTACCATTTTACCCTTTATTCATAAAAGTTTAAATCTACCCGGATTTTACATAGAACGTATAATGTTTTAAAAAAAAACATCAAAAAAATTAGCATTCAAACACTTACTGGTAACAGTAGTACAGAACCGGTTACTGCACTTGGTGTGTCAATCTTCAACTGTATAGAATTAATCATTGCATCAATTGTTGCTTAACACCAGTCATATCTTTTTATTTCATCCAAATTCTCAATGTATGAGACATACCTCCATCCAATTGTTTGCCCCATATTTGTAATCAGTAATGTTACTAAGACATGTAAAGAGAATAACCTAGCAAAATCTTCACAATCTTCTTTACCATCACCCATTACAGCATCCGCCAACCTGTTTTTTATAATTGGTGCATTCAATCTTTTGGTGTTATTGAATCTCCTCCTTACAAATGGTGACATTTTCTTTGCAATTTGTTGGGAAACAATTGGATCCACTCCATCTTTATACCAAAAATGAGAGATACATCAGTCTTTCGTATCTTTAAATTTTTTTCCACCCATTCTAAATCTGGATGTTTCAACATCAAACGTGGTAATGATGTCAACAATACTTTTGTCATTCTTCTTGAACCATTCCTTATCTACTTCAAATGTTGTTAATGTCTGATACAAATACCAAAATGGTGTTCTCCTCAACTATTCTTTGTGAACATCTTTAATGTTTAGGTCACTAATAACCTTCACTACTGGCAGCAAGTTAGATCTGAACTGATGAAATGAAGATGTTTTTGGAGCCATCTACATGTAACATGACAGCGAATTATCAATATTTGAATAGAATATAATAACATGACGCAAATTCACTTAACTTAATGGATATACAACAATTAACAAAAAATATGTGCAAAAGTAACATGAACAGTAATACCAAAATTTATGATGTATACATAGTAACAAGATATTAGTAACATGGTCATAGTAACATTATTTTAAAACATGGTCACAATAACAAGGTATTAGTAACATGGTCATAGTAACATTATTTTAAAACATGGTCACAGTAACAAGGTATTCGTAACATGGTCATGCAACCATTAAAGAAAAGGAATATCTGATATTCGCTCTTCTCAAGTCTGGTGAGCTAACTGTTATCTTTGTGTACTCTAGGCAAATTATTTTTGCCGGTGTGTAATACATCATGACTTTGTATATTTTGCATAGTGCAACTCAAGGGTATTCATAGGTTGCCATCTAATTTCATAGAGTAATCGCCAAAAAAATATCATGTATTAATACGTACCAAGGAGTTGCTAGCATTGTAAGTAATTGTATCTACAAGTTGTTTGCTTGATGAATTTTATTGAGAATTTGCAAGTTGCATACATTAGTTTACCAGAGTTTTAGAATGGTTAGAAATTCATCTTATCGAAAAAAGAATTGTTAGAAATTATACTATTGAGGCATTCATCATAGGTTTTTCTTGCATATTGGTCAAATACCTCTGGTACTTTAACACTATCTTTTTTACAACAAATGAAAGCTACATTTAATGAGATAATCATTCAATATCACTCCAATCTTTTTGCTACTTAAGGAGTATAGTATGCAATTGAACGTAAGTGATGTTCAATGGATTAATTTGTTATGAAATTTCCACTTTAAAATCACTGAACATCAAAGTTACTGTAAAATTAGTGAGCATCAAAGTTTCTGTAAAATCAAAATTACTATAAAATCTAGGAACATTTAATTTACAGTAACATCAATAGTGAGTTTGAGTATTATTTTATGTAGAAATTTATTATAAAACCCTACAATTAACATAAAAGTTACTTTAAATATACATACCTTAACCTTTTTCCAAGAATCCAAGATAAGTGAAGATCTTTAGAATGCCAAGAGTAACATGAGAATTCGCCAATGGTGTCCATAGAAACTTGAATGGTAAAACCAAATCTCTGTTGTAGTATAATGTAACGGGTTTTGAATATCAATGGAGCCAGTTGTGAATTTGAAACACCGACTATTGGATATTGGAGAAGGAAAGTTGTTGAAGTGGAAGAGAAACGTCGGATTTGTAGCCGCTATCGAAGGGAGCGATGTCTCTATGTAACCGTCTATGAAGAAGACAGAGAATTGAACAACGTTAAGGGTTTTTTTAAGGCGTAGGGGAACAATGGTAAACATGGCAAAAAGTGGACTTAAAACCTTATAAGTTTCCTTGATGGACTTATTGCTTGACAAATTTTCTTGTTGTTTCCTAACCTATAAACATCACCTTTTAGCATGTATAGTATATGAATAAAGGGGAGTGTCACTCTCCTAGGGATGATGTCAAAAGAAAGGGCAACAGAATGGTTGATGAATGAGATTTCAAATGTGAGTATGTGTGAACAAAAGTGCTCCCCAAGCGAAAGGAGACTTTCGCGGATCGTGTTTTACTTGGTGGTATTCCAAGGTCATTTCCACGGGGAAGGAAGTAAACCGGGGGAGGTGATTTTGGGAGAAAGAGAGTGTAAAATCTTTGATTGTTGGAAGTTGTTTGGTGAAGTTGTTTTGATGCTAGTAAAATGAGAAACAAATGTTGACAAATCCAAGAGGTCACTCCAATAGGAATACCGTCTGAACTCGAAATCCTCCTCCAATAGAGCATGAATGAACGATTGATTCGTGGGAAGCTAGGGGTAAGATTGGTAAGTATCTAAGCATAAACCGTGACTAGGCCTATGGAATATCAAAAACTCACCAAGTTATCCACCCTCAACCCAGTCAAACCGAACCATTGAACTCTGAAAGAGGGGAGGAGAATGAGTTGAAATGGTATACCCAAGTGGAGGTTCCTCTTGGTTTTGCCAACTAAGAGATTTAGCTATTCATGCTTAAAATAAAGACAACAATATGATGAGAAGACATTATGAAAAAATAAAGACTAAATCTAAGCATAAACAAATTGCATAAATTTAACTTCCGGATAACCACCTCTTACTAAAGATTGGATGAAAAACTACTCACTCTTCATGACTTTGTTAAAACTAGAAAAATGAGTGATGCTCATCCCTCAAAGTAGAGGAGTTACAAGGTAACACATTTTACACAAGGAGCCGATCTTCGACAAAGAATGAGTGAATCACGTTCCACCCTTCATGGCTTTGGTAAAACTCTAGAAAAGTGGAAGAGTTTCACTCCTCTAAGGGAAGAAGGAAGCGCAAGCAATGGAAGTAAAAGAAAGCAATAACACAATAAAAGAGAGCAATACTTAAAGTAAAAGAAAGCAATAAATTAAAAGGAAGAAAGAATACAATAAAAGAAAGCAATACTTAAAGAAATCTATAAGCAATAAGGAAAAGAATAATACTTTTGGAGGGTTTTCTACTACCAAAAGATGAATGTTTTACAAGTCCTAAGGGGTGGTATTTATAGGCAACAAGGGAGGGTGAAAGTCTTGTTAGGTGGCCTTGAATCTTGTTAGGTGGACTTGAAGAATCTTGTTAGGTGACTTTGAATCTTGTTAGGTGGACTTGAAAATCTTGTTAGGTGACTTTGAATCTTGTTAGGTGGACTTGAAAATCTTGTTAGGTGGCCTTGAATTCTTTGATCCTCCTTTGTTTTGAGCTTTGATAATTGGCACCCCAGTAAATGCATTATCCTTTATTCACACACTAATTCTAATTTAATTTATTTTGACTAATTTAATTTTATTCAACTAACACAATTTACCTATTAAATTATTTCTTAATTAGGGTTAATCACACCCCCCAACCTAAATATTACTACTCCCTAGTAATAAACAACATAACAAAATAAAATCACTTTCGTAGATAACACGATTGCATTTAGCATATGCAAGAAGCCGTTAAACCCCTAGGTGATCCCTAGTGGACGAGTTTTGTCTCGTGAAGGTTTTCAGTGAAACTACCTACAAACTCCAGTTAAAAGATGTGTATATGTAAGATTTCTTGTCAAAATGAGTTAGCAACAGAATCATTGAGGCACACATCTCTTAATTTTGAATTGTTTCCCAAACATTTCTCTGTCATTGGTACGTACTCTATACAAAAATAAACACTTGTTACATTGGTATTTAGAATTCCTTGTGTAGTAGGAATGATCATTCTAGTAGCAAGAATTGTTATATAACAAACATTCTACTTTATCACCTTCCATGGATAGCTTTGATTTCTCAAATCTCTCTTAGAATGCTCTCAGCAAAAAATTCACTCCGATTATAGTGACTTTTCTCTCAAAGGGCATGTGATCAGAGGATGGTCAATCGAAGAATCAAATGCACAGTTAGAAAGGGAGTGAAAGTCTTGAGAAAGTAGGCTAATCATGTTCTTGGCATAATTTCATGGAAGAATATCAATGCAATTAAAGAAATACTATTTAATATACCCCAGTTTTCGGTCGATAGCGCACATGCATTAGACTTGAGATCAATTAGGACTTTCTATAGGTTGTAATGTGGCCAGAGGTTAGTGGCTAATGAAATGATGTCAATGGTATTCAAAAGCTATCCCTTTTTTTAATGTAGCACACCTCTTTTTTGCTTTTCAGTCTTTTGCCTAGAAATGGTATTTCTTTCTTTCATTTTTTTTTTTCGATTCTTCGTTGAACAGTAGCCACCATCTTTTTCTCTTTTTTTTTTTTTTTGCCTTTCTATGTCATACCGATTTATAAGAGGGTGCAAGAAAAAATTGGATAGCAAGATATGTTAAGTGTATTTTTTTTATTATTTTTTTATTTTTTTATTAATTTTTTTATTGTGGCTCGGTTATCATATGAGTTTTTCGAAAAAAAAAAATCATCATTCATTGAAGGCTCAAACATGGCTAACTAGAGATATAATTTTGTAGAAGCAATGACTAAGGTTCAAAATCAACTCAAAGATGACCTAAAATCCTTTCTCAAATATGTGTCTATATCGCATGCAAAGGTTCCCTGTAAGATATGTCAATAGATTACTTTAGTTGCATTTAATCAAAGCAAGTTTAATAAGATTATTCAACAATTGAAAGTGAAAGAGCTTACTTGAGTAAATATTGATTGTTTCTCATAAAGCATCGTAAGGTTCAAAACTTACCATGGTATTATTCGTTATCTCCACTGGTTATGTCAGGTTTCCAAAGAATGTCAGTTATATTATAATTCTATTTTCGAGTCTGGTCATTCTGTACCTTAAGATTAACAAATATCAATGTACATTTGACATTTAAGCATAGAGAAAATACCATTTTTCAAGGAAATGCAGTTTTTTTTTTAACTCGAATAAAAGTCAAAACTATTTACATACACATTTATCTATGAAAATTTACAAAAAGACTAAATTCACATATTGAACTTGGAAAACTATGGTGTCTTAGGATAGGGCCCTACCCACGCTACAAGTTGGCATTTTAGGACAATTCTGACTCGACCAACATTTTTATTTCAACAAAAAGACTTTGTGCATAAACAAATATTTACAAAAAAAAAAAAATTTCAGACCATTAACCTTCATCCCCAAAACACATTTTTCCACAGCTTTGTCATTATTAGTTAAAATTTAATCCGAGTCGCGCTTGTGTCTATGTCATTATTAGTGACCCTTCCCACTTCTTGTCGCACATAACATGTAAGTCCCGAACTGGTATAAGATGGCGTCTCAGGAAAATTCTTACTCTGCCCATACACTATCCAGTTTAATCGATCGGTTGCACGACCCGAAATTGGTTCAGAACACTGATTGTATTTTTTTCATGTGAAAACATCTGCCACATTGTTTACAAGCACTCAGCCGTTTGGCACGACGACGTTTAGCAAAAGTACTTCTGCCACACAATAGTTTTGCTTGTGCTTCTTGGATTTCAATTTTTTTGACTACTCTTGTTTTTCTCATGATCACAGCATGCACATCAGATGAAAATGTGCGCAAGACTCCCAAACTAAACCAAAAAATTTTAACATCCATTCTTTCTATGTTTCAAGACTCATTATCTGGTTCTTTAACATCTGCCAGTCACAAAGATGATTGACGCTGCATTTGATGTGATCATGAAATATAAGCAAAAATGCTGTAAAAATACGCAATCCAGAACAATTTTTTTTTTTTAAATACGAAACTATAACAAACTGGAATCGTAGATCACACCCCCCAACCTAAGTCGAACATTGTCCCCAATGTTTCCTTGACAATTTAGCAATTTTTGAAAACAAGTCTTCCCGATCTCTTAAATCATAAATCCCTCCACCTTGAGTTTGACCAGTCTTTTGAGGAGAAGACCTTGGTACATCAGTGGGATCTGTAATGTCCCATGATTGTGCATTTTGTGCCAATGTATCAAAGTAAGCTAAGGCCTCATCAGGGTCTTTGTTCAAAAACTCCCCATTACACATCATGTCAATGAACTGTCGATGGCCCGATGTGATTCCTTCATAAAATAAACTCACCAATTGCCATGGTTCAAAACCATGATGTGGAAGGGATTGTAGCAATTCCTTGTACCTCTCCCAACATTGATAGAATTGCTCATTGGGCTTTTCCGAAAAGTTTTGAATTTGTTTTTTTAGGGCAGTGGTTTTATGCACCGGAAAGAATTTGTTCAAAAACTCATAAATCATTTGGCTCCACGATGTGATGGTTCGAGGCCTTAAGGAAATAAACCACGTTTTTGCCTTGTCTTTTAGGGAAAAGGAAAACAATTTCATTCTATCTATCTCTTCCATCCCATGATTGGGGAGGAAGGTTGCAACCATTTCCTCAAAATCCCTTATGTGTGAATAGGGGCTCTGAGTTTCAAATCCGTTGAACGTGGAAATTAGTTGCAACATCCCTGGCTTAACTATGAAAAGATGAGCATGGATCGGAAGGAGGATGCATGATGGTGTGGTGCTTCGTGTTGGTTGTAGGTAATCTCTCATTGACCTCACTGGGGGATCCATTTGAAAATTATTCCCCTTATTCACAGTAGGGGGAAAATTCATTCTCGAATTGGGTATTTGGGGTTCTTGTGGTCCCCCACCCCTTTGGACATTTGGATTTGCTCCCCTTTGGATATTTGAATTTGCACTTATATTGTCAAAATTGTCACCCGCATCCTCGGGTTGTTCTTAGTCAATATTCATGGTAAGGGCCAAATTTTGTCTAACAAGTCGATTTTGGTTGTTCCACCTCCACATAAAACAAAATATATATAAACAAAGTTATACACAAACAAGATTATATACACGGAACAACGTATCTCAGCCTATGATGAAGATCATGGGACTTACCTCTGTCGTCCAAAAATCACCTTCTTGGTTTGACATTTGCCTCGCCGGCAACGGCGCCAAAAATGCTTGACAAATTTCCTTGTTATTTCCTAACCTATAAACATCACCTTTTAGCATGTATAATATATGAATAGATGGGAGTGTCACTCTCCTAGGGATGATGTCAAAAGAAAGGGCAACAGAATGGTGGATGAATGAGATTTCAAATGTGAGTATGTGTGAACAAAAGTGTTCCCCAAGCGCAAGCAGACTTTTCGTGGATCGTGTTTTACTTGGTGGTATTCCAAGGTCGTTTCCACGGGGAAGGAAGTAAACCGAGGGGAGGTGATTTTGGGAGAAAGAAAGTGTAAAATCTTTGATTGTTGGAAGTTATTTTGATTCTAGTAAAATAAGAAACAAATGTTGGCAAATTCAAGAAGTCACTCCAATAGGAATACCGTCTGAACTCGAAACCCTCCTCCAATAGAGCATGAATGAACGATTGATTCGTGGGAAGCTAGGGGTAAGATTGGTGAGTATCTAAGCATAAACCGTGACTAGGTCTACGGAATATCAAAGACTCACCAAGTTATCCACCCTCAACCCAGTCAAACCGAACCATTGAACTTTGAAAGAGGGGAGGAGAATGAGTTGAAATGGTATACCCAAGTGGAGGTTCCTCTTGGTTTTTCCAACTAAGAAATTTAGCTATTCATGCTTAAAATAAAGACAATAATATGATGAGAAGACATTATGAAAAAATAAAGACTAAATCTAAGCATAAACAAATTGCATAAATTTAACTTCCGGATAACCACCTCTTACTAAAGATTGGATGAAAAACTACTCACTCTTCGTGGTTTTGTTAAAACTAGAAAAGTGAGTGATGCTCATCCCTCCAAGTAGAGGAGTTACAAGGTAACACATTTTACATAAGGAGCCGATCTTCGACAAAGAATGAGTGAATCACGTTCCACCCTTCACGGCTTTGGTAAAACTCTAGAAAAGTGGAAGAGTTTCACTCCTCTAAGGGAAGAAGGAAGCTCAAGCAATGGAAGTAAAAGAAAGCAATAACACAATAAAAGAGAACAATACTTAAAGTAAAAGAAAGCAATAAATTAAAAGGAAGGAAGAATACAATAAAAGAAAGCAATACTTAAAAAAAGTTATAAGCAATAAGGAAAACAATAATACTTTTGGAGGGTTTTTCACTACCAAAAGATGAATGTTTTACAAGTTCTAAGGGGTGGTATTTATAGGCAACAAGGGAGGGTGAAAGTCTTGTTAGGTGGCCTTGAATCTTGTTAGGTGGACTTGAAGAATCTTGTTAGGTGGCTTTGAATCTTGTTAGGTGGACTTGAAAATCTTGTTAGGTGGACTTGAAAATCTTGTTAGGTGGCATTGAATTCTTTGATCCTCCTTTGTTTTGAACTTTGATAATTGGCACCCTAGTAGTTTGTAGTTTTAATGCAATTGGCTCCCCAGTAGTTTGTAGCTTTGACGTACAAAATCCTGTAAAGAACAACAATTAATGCATTATTCTTTATTCACACACTAATTCTAATTTAATTTATTTTGACTAGTTTAACTTTATTCAACTAACACAATTTACCTATTAAATTATGCATTAATTAGGGTTAATCACTTATCTCCAAATAAGTCCATCTAGGGGGACCGGCCTCTAAATTTCCCTTTATAAATTTGGAGTCTATAGCCCAAGCCTTTTTTTTTTAATGCTATTGAGAAGCCCTTGGGAATTTGGACATGTCATTATCCTATTTGATTATGATCCGATCTAAATTATTTATATGTATGTACGTATATGATGAAATTGAATAATTATGTACGTATATGATGAAATTGAATAATTATTGATTCAACTAAGTTACTATTCAAAAATCATTTTTTGATATAAAGTTTGATTGAGTTACCCTAATCGAATTTGATTTTCAAATCGATCTTTTCATTTTAACGAGTTCAGATGTTGAATGTGAGAATAATACTTGTTGGATATTCGGATTGGTAGCAATGTCCTCACCCCGAACAGTATGTTGTAATTGAAGTTCTTCACTTTCTCAACAATAACGCCACAACAACAAAATTGGTGAGACAACAACATTAGCTTTGTTCTGAAGTTTGTGCTTCATGTAACGTTACTCTTCGGCTTTGCACCATTAATTACTTACCTATTATGGCCCTGGGCTCTCATCATCAGGCAAAGTTCACTTTGCCTCATCAATTTAAGAAATAAACCATAGAAAATGATGATACCAAAAAATGACTATGGTTGAGGTCAGACCAACCAGCCTGGGCATCTAATCTTAGACCACGCAGATCATGATATGCAGTATAGGGTGCGTAGATCGGTAATTCCCAGCAATGAGATCCTCGTTGGCATGATGACAATGACAACTAGCACCTTCTAGAAGGCTGCGTGTAACTCGCATCAGCCCAACATTCTAGTAGATGAGTCGCAACTGCCTTAACATCATTGATATTGATTACGCAGAAAGAGCATCCGTTAAGAGAAGATGGTAAGGATCACGCAAGGAATCTGGAGACTATAAAAAGTGAACAAATCCCTCACATTGTATTCAACGAATTATCGGCACAATTATCCTGCATTACTCTCTATAACCTTCCCACTTTTTATTAATAGAAAGACTCCCCAAAATCAGAAGACTCCATTAGAGTGGATTAGTTGAGCTCTTGAGCTGGTGAACCACTATAAACCTTCTAACTATTGTTCCTCACATTACATTGCTTAAACACCAAGAGCCTAGAACCTCTGACTGGACATTTTAGTGATTCCCAAATCTCTAAATAACACACCTTTGCTCAGCCATGTAAAGCACCACCATCAGAAACATTGATTGTTTGTGGTGCAATTGGTCATGATATATAGTTGAATGGCTAAAATATAAGTGGGTAGTTAAAAGGTTAAATATAAATAGAAAGAGTTAATGTAGTTAAAAAGTTAAAATGTAAGCAATAAGATAATTAGTCGTTACATCTAAACGATCCGAGTTGTTGTTTTGTCATTTTAAGTTGGGAGCTTGAGCAGAACGTTAAGTTTTTTTAATATAAATTATCATATGATTTTATTTTAATGATTGAGACCCACCTTTCTCTTTGTCTAGAATAAGCTTTGATTGATCAAGACGGCAAGCCAAAGATAAGAGATATTATACGTTTTGTTCCTCTTTCTAAATCTTCTAGGGATTAGGTTTAGTCAATGCAAACTCAATCAGTACAACATGGATTGACATTTTGATCGATAATTTAAATATATTATATCATATTTCATGAATTTAAATAAAAATATATCAATATTTATTTTGATTGTGAGCTGATTGAAATTACACTCATGTATATATGATGAAGGGTATATAATTATTTGATGAAATAGATTGAAATTCAGATGTAATTAGCTAAAACTCAACATAATTGAGTTATTGGATTTGATAGGTTTTCAGATCATATTTTTTTTTTTTTTGGTCAAACAAATCAAATTATTATTTTTTACTAGATTCAAATATAAATAGTAAAAATGAATGGATATTTTGTTTGGATGAATTGAAATTTGATTTGATCAACTGATGAGTCTAACCACGAGATTTAAGTCATGCAATAATTTAACAAAAAATTAAAATAGCAACAACAACAACAAAAATGAAAGTTGATAGGCCCGGCCCAAACTAGTCCCAGAATTGTAGAACAAGCCTGGACCATGGATACGGACCGACAAAAGCTCTGTCACAATTGATATGTGGTCAATCCCACTTTCCTAAGAGGCCTAGTCCATTATTAACACACATGGGAGTCTCCATCCAAGGAGAAGAAATCATGGGTGCATAGTCATCATGGATACATCGCCAGCCTTGGAAGATTACCTCGCCCATTACAAAGTAGAGCGAGCTTCAAGGGATCGCCCTCTATCACGTCACTCGTTACAAGGATAAGGCAAGTCTCACGGCATCACCACGCTCCTTGTGAGGATAGCGCTTTAATCAGTGCTTCTTAGAGCCAACTTTGTTTGCCTACAAATTGTAACCCACCTACACATAGGGGGCAACACACACGTCTCAGCACACTAGACTTTGAGCAATAAATTTTTCGGCTACTGTAGCCCTTCCTAGTTGAGTAGGTCATCCATACTAAATCCACCCAATCTCTGTGTTTACTTGTGTTGATCCCTTCTTACTTCATCTATTGATTGATTTTGCATAAACTCTTTTGTGCATCATCAGTTTGATACCGTCTGTGAAAACGACTTAGTTTCACCCCTTTGTACTCACATTTTTATGGCTATTACAACCAGTGCTATAAGTCAACCAAATGATGATCAATCACATCAGGATGAGGTCCTGCTTCTGCTTGCAAACCCCGTTGCTGAAAATCAACTACTGGAAACCATGCGGTTGTTGGTGAACCAAAACCAACAACTCCTCTAATTGATGCTCGCTGGGCAAGCCATACCCCAAGAAGGTGCTTCCCACCAGTAGTCAGGAGGCATCATGCCCCAGTAGCTAGGAGGAGCTACACCCCAGCGGCTAGGAGGCGCCACAACCAGCACGCCAAGGTGCCCCACCTCGTGACATCCCAGACACCCCACCTCATTTTGGCCCTTCTCCCTTTCCTCGCGTGCCTACTCAATCCTTCCATGGCAATTATCCTCCATTCCAAGAGGGTTAGGGGAAAACTTATATAGACCATGAGAGCTACTACAACAACCCAGAAGGCATCCTCAACCACTGGGACGAGAAGATTAAAGAAGTACAGGACCAACTAGGCGATGTCTTCAACGCCATAAAGTCAAGAGAACCAAAAACATTTGAGCATCTTGTAAGGCGCACTAACATGTTATTTGTAGTCGATGTGGCCAAGTATCCCCTCCCTCCAAAGTTTAAAATGCCGAAAATGGAAGTGTTCATTGGTTCAAAAGATCCACTGGACCATCTTGACACTTACAAATCACTTATGCAGTTGCACAACATACCAGACGAAATTATGTGCAGAGCTTTCTCCGCTACCCTCAACGGGTCTACATGTCACTAGTTCACCAAGCTCAGACCAAGATCCATGAACACTTTTGTCGAATTGAGCAAATCATTGGTCTCCCATTTCATAGGGGGACACCGACATCAGAAGCCTATCACCCACTTGCTCAACATCAAGCAAGAATGGGACGGGATGAAAGTCTAAGGAGTTACCTCACTCGTTTTAACCATGAGGCTGTCCAAATCGAAGAGCCAGATGACAAAGTCACCATGGCTGCCTTTATTGTAGGTCTGCGTTCATTCAGCTTATGTTCTTAGTTTTGAAGAAATCGCCAAAGAACATGCCATAATTATTGTCAAAGGCCCATAAATATATGAATGCTAAGGACGTCATCAAGGCCAGACAGGCTGAGTCCTCACATGGAGGGGAGAAAAGGAAGGAGTCCATGAAGACAGAAGAGAAACTGAGAATAAAAGGGGAAGGATTGACAGGGTGTCAACCAAGGATCGCCTCGGCCCTGCACCTTAAAGGGAACAACAGGCCTCACGCCACTCACTACCTCAGCTGAGCATATCTTGCTCCAAATTTAGGATAACCCTGTAGTGCGCTGGCCAAGAAAGATGAATTTGCTCCAAACCGTAGAAACAAGAACAAGTATTGTCATTTCCATCATGATCATGGCCATAACACTGATGACTGCTTCGAACTTAAGAAGCAGATTGAGGAATTTATATAGCAAGGCCAACTACAACAATATGTGGCAGGCAGAGGCCACGCCCTACTGCCAGATCATAACCAGGATGTGGGGGAATAACAGAAGCCTTTAGGAGAAATTGATATGATCTCTGGAGGGCTTGGAGGAGGAGGTGGCTCCAACTCAACTAGAAAGGCACACGTCATAAAGGTTAGGCACTCAAGCAAAGAAAATGGAAATAGTGGAAAAAATGAAGGTAATATTAGGCACACTAGAGCCAGATGACCCACCCACTGAAGTCTCACAGGCAGGAGGACTATGAGGTCATCTCTTTCTCAGACAAAGATCTAGAAGGAATCCAGCACCCCCATGATGACCCGTTGATACTGACCATGATGGTAGCCAACTATTAAGTGAGAAGGATCTTGGTGGACAGCTGTAGCTTCACTGATATTTTATTCTTAAGGGTGTACGATAGTCTTTGTCTCAACAGGGAAATGCTCCAACCCCTTAGGACACCTTTCATTGGTTTCTTAGGAGAGAAGGCTTACCCCCTATGTTCTATCACTCTACTAGTAACGGCATGCACGACTCTTAGAAGCTCCACCATAATGGTGAATACCTTAGTGTTGGATTGCCAATCCACTTACAACATCATCTTCGGGCATCCCACACTTAACACCTTGAGAAGTGTCCCATCCATCTATCATCTCATTCTCAATTTTCCAACTCTACATGGAATTGGAGAAGTTCAAGGAGACCAAGTCACGGAAAGGGAGTGCTATATGGCTTCCATAAGGGCCAAAAACCCTCAAGAGGCCTTGCAAGTGGATGTACTTGATCCTCAAGATGATGGCACACTGGAGAGAGGAGAGTTAGTAGAAGAGCTCATGCCAGTAGTCTTGGATAAAAGCCTCCCGGAGAAGAGAGTCTATATTGGCTCCTCATTCCCAGAAGATCAAGCCTACCAACTCATTGATTTCCTAAAATAGAATATTAATGTATTTTTCTAGTCTCACGAAGACCTTGAAGGCATTGAACTTGGAGTTGCCACCCAACGACTCAATATAGATCCTAGGCACAAGCCCGTCTACCAAAATTTGCTTCAAAAAAAGAGCAATCTGTGGAGGAAGTGGGAAGTGGCGCCTCTGCATGGATTTCACCAAGTTAAACAAAGAATATTCCAAAGATAGCTACCCATTGCCACGCATGGACATCCTCGCGATGCCACGATTGGTCACGAGCTGCTCAATTTCCTGGATGCCTATTCTGGATATAATCAGATCAGCATGTATCCGCCAAATAAGAAGACATCTTTCATCATCCCTAATGGAACCTACTGTTACAAGGTCATGCCTTTTGGACTAAAGAACACAGGAGCTGCTAAAATTAAGGATATGATTTGGTCAATATCCTTAATTATGTAATCTTATTTTATTCCATAGTTGTAGGATAGTTTTCTGTAATCTTTATTCTTTCCTTGTTAATGTTTGTACTATATATATTGTAAAATTACGATGATGGCATTATCAAAAAATTATTCCACAATTATGTTTATTGATATGGTATTAGAGCCACCTTCAATCTCCTCTTCTTAACTCTAAGAATTGAAATAGGTCCTGTATTCACAATTTTTGTTGTTTCTGTTCATATCATTCCGCTGCAAAATTTTCTTTTTAGTGCCATCATGACTGAAGTAAGTGGTGATAAATCACCAAAGAAGAACGAATCTTTGACTATTGTGTCTGGCCTCCATTTGCAAGAAACTTCCTTTATCATCACTCTAGAAAGAGCTTGACGGTACCAATTATGTGGACTGGTCTTTGAATGCCTGAAATAAAATCCATGGGAGAAAACGTTGGAGTTATATTTCAGGTACCAAGACTGCTCCATCAAATAAAAATTCGAAAAAGTATGAAGAATGGGAGGATGAAAACTGCTTGGTCAAATCTTGGCTTCTTGATGCGATGACAAAGGATATTCGGTCTCTCTTTCTTCGATTGTCTACGATGAAGGAGATATGGGAGGCAGTTAAAAACACGTATTCAGTGGATCAAGATGCGTCAAAAGCTTATCAACTTCATTGCGAGGTATTTTTGTCCGCCAGAATGGAGGTTTTGTTATTTCTTATTTTGGCAAATTATAGAAAATATGACAGGAGCATGATGATATTGATGTTTGTATTATGGAGTGTGCCAATGATATTGTTATATACACCACGAAGGTTAATTCCGAACATGTGTATAAGTTTTTGGCTAGTCTTGATCCTCATTTAAATGGGGTTCGAGGTCATGTACTTACTACAAAACCATGATTTACAGGCGGCTTATGCTATGGTTTGTTCAGAAGCTAATCACCAAGATGCTATGCTTGGAGTAAATATTGGACAAGGGGCTGTAATGGCTTCTCAGAAGATGACCATCTCAAAGAAGGATAAAAAATGTACTCACTGTAATGGTACTGGTCATACGGTGGACACATGCTTCCGACTTCATGGGTATCCTTCCGACTTCATGGGTATCCAGATTGGCATCCAAAAGGTAAGAAGGCATCTCATAAGGAGGCAAACTCTAATCGAAACGCAAATCTAGCCACAACCATTGCATTCATTGCTAAGTCTGGTATGTCTTTTACTATAAATAGTAATTGGATAATTGACTCTAGTGCAACAGACCATATGACTTGTAATCGTTATATGTTTAGTCATTTATCTCCTAAATTTTCCAAAGCCACTATTACCACTACTAATGGTGTATCATCTCCGGTTATTGGAGTTGGTATAGTTCCATTATCATTCATGTTAGAAATCAAGGATGTCTTATTTGTGCCATCGTTAAATTGTAATATTCTCTCTGTGAATCAATTAACCAAATCTCATAATTGTGTTGCTCTATTTTTTTCACTCACTATGTGTTTCAGAACATCCACACTCAGGAAAAGATTGGCAGTGGTAGACAAATGGGAGGGATTTACTATCTTGAAGATAGATTCCAACATTCTAATAAAAATGGGCAAGCTCTTGTGGTAAATGGAGATTTAGTGAATAAGAAAAAAGAGGAAATTTGGCTATGGCATAGGAGATTGGGACATCCTTCCATTGGCTATCTAAGGATATTATTTCCATCTTTGTTTCATGGATGTAATCTTTCAAACTTTGTTTGTGAAACTTGTGTGAAGGCAAAAAGCCATCGTACTACTTTTCATTTGAGTGATCATAAAATAGATTTACATTTTTTATTAGTTCATTCAGATGTTTGGGGACTGGCCCCAATTTTTAATCTTCATGGGATGAAGTGGTTTATAACCTTTGTTAATGATTACACTCGCATGACTTGGGTTTATCAAATGAAACACAATAGTGATGTTTGTTCAATTTTTTGCATGTTCCATCAAATGATAACTACTTAGTTTGGTGTTCCAATAAAAGTCTTTCGTTCTAATAATGGTGGTGAGTACAAAAAAGAAAGAATTGATGGAATTTATGCACTCTAAAGGGATTATTCACCAAACATCTAGCACAGATTCCCCTCAACAAAATGGTGTCGTAGAGTGAAAAAACTAACATTTATTGGAAGTTACTCGGTCTCTTTTAATTGGGGGTCATGTTCCTATTTACTTATGGGGTGAAGCTTTGAATTCGGCGATCTATTTAATAAATCGTACACCATCCAATGTTCTTAATTTTTGAAGACCATTGGATGCTCTTTCTGATCATTGCACTCTTCCACCGGTAGTATTTTTGGCTCCACGAATTTTTGGGTGTGTAGTTTATGTTCATTTGCATCCATGCCAATGGACTAAGCTTGAGTCTCGTGCTTTGAAGTTTGTTTTTGTGGGATATGGGAACAATAAAAAAGGCTACAAGTGTTATGATCCAAAAACTCAGAGGCTTTATGTTTCCATGGATATTACCTTCCATGAGACCGAACTTTTTTACAGGGCGCCAATTCCTAATTTACCATTTTAGGGGTAGAATTCATAAGAAGTGATAAATTATGAAAAACTGGAGGCATTTTTTATGAAAAATTCAAAAAATATTTCTTCGTCCGGAGATTCTTCAGGACAGGGTGAATTTTTTGATGGAAGGGAAGAGTTATCAGTTGTTGAACCAGATACTTCTCATACTGAAGATAATGTTCTTCATGATAGTACAATGCCTCCCAACAATTCAACACAACCACTGAGCCAGTATTTTTCTGAGATTCCTCCAGAGGTATCCACTAATCCTAATTCCACTTGTAGTGATGATCTTTTTTATGAATGTCAAGTGTCTCAATATCGTCTTCCACCTCGCTCTAATCGTGGTGTACCACCTGTTAAATATGAGCCTGATCCTAAATCCAAAGTTAGATATCCCATTAGTAATCATGTGTCTTGTCAAAAATCGTCCAAGTCATATGCGTCTTATGTGCTACAGTTATCATCTATTCCTATTCCTAGTAAAATGCAGGAAGCTCTAGCAGATGATAGATGGACTCAAGCCATTGTAGAAAAAATGGCAGCGCTTGAGAAAAATGATAATTGGGAGCTTGTGACTCTACCGAAAGGAAAAAAAACCATGGGATGTAGATGGGTCTTTGCAGTCAAGCATAAAGCGGATGGGATGATTGAGAGGTATAAAGCTCAATTGGTTAAGAAAGGATATACGCAATCTTATGGGGTTGACTACTAGGACACTTTTGCACCTGTTGCCAAACTTAATACAATTAGAGAGTTCCTGTCTTTGGCGGTGAACCGAGACTGGCCACCTCTTCAGTTTGATGTAAAAATTGTTTTTTTACATGGAGATCTTATAGAGGAAGTGTATATGGATCCCCCTCCAGGTGTGGAAAAATACTCAAATGTTACAATGGTGTGTAAACTCAAAAAGGCGTTGTAGGGGTTAAAACAGTCTCCAAGAGCTTGGTTCAGTAGATTTACCAAGTCTATAAAAAGCTTCGGATATAAACAAAGCAACTCAGACCATACTTTGTTTTTAAAGCATCGAATGGGTAAGATTACTGCTTTGACTATATACGCTGATGGCGTGGTGGTGATAGGAGATGATCAAGAAGAAATTGAGAGCTTACAACGACACTTGGCCTTAGAATTTTAAATGAAACAACTTGGAGATTTAAAATACTTTCTCAGAATCAAGATTGCCCGCTCAAAGAATGGTATTTTCTTATCTCAACAAAATACATTCTTGATTTGTTAACTGAAACAGGTATGCTTGGATGTAAGCCTATGAATACCCCTATTGAACAAAATCACAAGTTGTTTAATTGTTTGCATGCAACTTCTACTGATGAAGACAAGTACTAGAGAATTGTGCGGAAATTAATTTATTTGTCCCATATTAGGCTAGATATTGCTTATTTAGTATGCGTAGTGAGCCAGTATATGCATGATCCTCGTAAACCTCACATGGATGCTGTGGAATGCATATTGTGATATTTAAAGTCTGCTCCAGGTAAAGGGTTGTTGTTCACCAAGAATAATCACTTGAAGGTAGAAGGTTACACTGATGCAGATTGGGCTGGTTCATCTTACGACAGAAAATTTACATTAGGATACTTTACTTCTGTAGGGGACAACCTTGTGACTTGGAGGAGTAAAAAACAACCAGTGGTAGCAAGGTCTAGTGCAGAAGTTGAATATAGAGGCATGGCTTTTGGAGTATGTGAGCTAATATAGTTGAGGAACTTGCTTAAGGATTTGGGTGTTCAATCTCAGGAGGCAATGAAGTTGTATTGTGATAACACTTCTGCTATAGAGATTGCTCATAATCTAGTCCTACACAATCGGATGAAGCATGTGGAAATTGATAGACACTTCATTAAGGAAAACACTTGAAGCCGGAATCATTGATTTTTCGTTTGTAAAGTCTGAAGACCAACTAGCCCATGTTCTTACCAAAGCTGTTGCCAGCAGTGTTTTTGGTCACTCTTTAGACAAGTTAGGAATGTGCGATATACATGCTCCAACTTGAGGGGGAACACTAAAATTAAAGATATGATTTGGTTAATATTTGATTTTTTCAATATCCTTAATTATGCAATCTTATTTTATTCCATAGTTGTAGAATATTTCTCTGTAATTTTTATTCTTTCCTTGTTAATGTTTGTACTATATATATTGTACAATTACGATGAATGACATTATCAGAAAATTATTCCACAATTGTGTTTATTGATAGGAGCCACATACCAGCGGCTCCTAAACAAGATGTTTGAGTCACAGATCAGGAGAACTATTATGGAAGTGTATGTCAATGACATGATGGTAAAGAGCCTAGTGGCAGCGGACCATGTAACACACTTACAAGAAACCTTTGGCATCCTGAGGTCTTCTTAGATGAAGTTGAATCCTGAGAAGTGTGCCTTTGGCATGAGATTAGAAAAAAATTTTGGGCTTCATGGTCAACAAGAGAGGTATCAAGGCAAACTAGGACAAGATCAAAGTCACTCTGGACATGAAGTCCAAGATGGAAGAGTTGCAGCTCTTAACAAATTCGTCTCAAATCTGTTCTAAAAAACTTTCGAATGGAGACCAGAGGCAAAAGAATCTTTTTAGAAGCTAAAAGCCTATCTTGCTATGCCTCCCTTACTCTCTCATGCCATATTTGAAGAGGCCTTGTACTTGTACCTTGGTATCTCACCATCTATCGTGAGCTCTTTACTTGTCAAAGAGGATGAAGGAATACAAAAGCTCATCTATGTGAGTAGGGCATATCAAGGAGCAGAGATAAGGTACATAGAGCTGGAGAACTAGCATTCACCTTAGTCATTTCAGTCAAGTGCCTTCAACACTATTTTCAGGGCCACACGATTATTATTGTCACCGATAAACCATTGAAAATAATACTAAAAAAATCAGATGTATTCGGAAGGCTCCTCAAATAGACTATGGAACTGGGAGAGTTCGACACTTGGCAACTGCTATACACTGGCGCCCCCTGCACCACTTGTGACGCCCACCTTTGGTGCCCATCATAGCACTGGCGCATATAGGGGCCCCCGGAGCCCCAAGCCTTGGCGCCCCCTACTCTAGCGCCTGCTCCACACCTGGCTCCCCGCCTCCCCTATTCTTGAAAGCCTACACCCCTTGTAGAGGGAGGGAAACTAATCGATGTTGTGCCTATTTCTCTCAACTTGGTGTTGGCTCATCCCAAAGCTCGGTCCCAACATCATTGGAGACTCTATGTGGATGGTTCATCAACCACTAAAGGTAGTGGAACAGTCCTAGCACTCATCAGCCCTGACGATATTCCCCTTAAATATGTCATATCTTTCCATTTTTCAGCCTTTAACAATAAGACAGAATACGAGGCCCTCATCTTAGGCATGAAGTTGGCAATCAAAATGGAGGCCCCCCATCTCACCGCCTACAATGACTGCCAGCTGGTAGTGAACCAGGTAAAAGGAGATTTTGAAGTAAGAGAGGAGAAGATGCAAGAGTACCTAGCAATGGTACATATCTTATTAGTAAAATTCTACCATTTATAGATTCAACGTGTGCTAAGAGAGGACAATACAGTGGCAGATGCAAGTGCCAATTTTGCATCATCCATAAACATCCCACCAGACCCTGCCTTTATAGGTCATCAATTTGAGCCAATTAGGCCCAAAGTAGATATGGGGAGTGCCAATTGCACATATATAGACCCAAACTAGACCGCAACAATCCAAACATATTTAGAGGGCACACTCCCAAATGACCCAAAGAAATCCAAGAAATTAAGACTAAAGGTGTCTAGATATGTTATCCTGCAAGACACTCTCTATAAGAAAAGCTACTCACTGTCATAGTTCTGGTGCCTCTCTGCAAACTAGCCCAGCTATGCTATGAGAGAGATTCAAAAGAGAGTATGTGAAAATCATTCTAAAGGATGCTCTCTAGCACAAGGCGGTCAGACAAAGATACTACTGGCCTAACATGATCAGAGATGCCTGGGACTTTGTAAAAGAAATACGATAAGTGTCAACACTTCGCTACTCTGTCGAGACAGCCACCAGAGGAGTTAACCACCATGATTAGCCCTTGGCCATTCTCTAAGTGGGGAATTGACATTCTAGGCCCTCTGCCCATGAGCCGTGGCTAGTGCAAATTCATCGTGGTAGCCATCGACTATTTTACAAAATAGGTGGAGGCCGAGTCCTTGGCCAAGATAACAGATTAAAAAGTACAATGCCAAACATGATGTGCTGATTTGGAGTCCCTTATGCCATAGTGAGCGACAATGCCAAACAATTCAACAATAAACTCCTCAATGCCTTTTGTGCTGACTTCCAAATTAAATAACCTCACTCCATTCCGACCCATCCCTAGGCAAACGGACAAGCTGAGGTCACTGTAAGAACTATATTGTGTAATCTGAAATCCATAATGGAGAGCTGAGTGTTGTGGGCATACCGGAAAACACCTAGGATCCCCAATGTCGAGACTCTTTTCTCCCTTGCCTTTGGTGCTGAAGCAGTTATACTTTTCGAGATTGGGGTCCACTCACTTATGGTCAAACACTATGATCCCAACACTAATGAAGAAGATCTCTGCGTTAACTATGACTTGATAGAGGAGAAGAGACATGACCACGGTCAAGAAAGCAGAATATAAGTGTTGTATGACCAAGTAGTACAACTCGAGGGTGAAGCTTCGATCCTTCTTACCTAGAGATTTGGTCCTTAAAAAATTAATACTAACTACTAAGGACTCACAAGAGGGGAAGCTAGGACCAAACTAGGAGAGGTTGTACACTATGATAGAGATTATGAGGTCAAGTACTTACAAGATCCACAATTGTGAAGTATGCCTTTACTCTTGTGCAAGCAGCTTTAGCTGTAGCCTCCAACTTAGCTGCTCTCTCACAAGCCACCAAAAGGTTGGCCTTAAGAGGTGCATCTTTCTCATGAGCCTCCCTCAACTGCTCCTCAACAGGCCTCAGTGTCTGTCTCTCTCATTCGTGTTATCGATATTTGCTCATGTTGACTAACCTATGCAAAAAGACACGTAGTAGCCGTACACACCTATAAATATACAAAAAAAAAAAAGAAAATCGTTAGTTCAATCAAAGGAAACAAATAATAAAATTCCATAGAAAAAGAAGTAAATATGATTACTCTAGCTAAACCCTCCATCATGGTATCAATAATGCCTTCGGTACCCTGAAAGCTGATTTTTCAAATCTCTAAGAGTGACACAAACTTTGAGAGTCACTCCTTAGTGACATTCACGTCCTGAAGCATGGACACTGGAACACTACTGGATGCCGGACAAGTAGATAGCGCTCTAGTCTGCACGAAATAAGGAGTCACTATCTCTAAAGATGCCCTGACTGGCAGAGCAACCGAATAAGGTGCTTGGATAACTGGAACAGGTAGAGTCACCTCCAAGGAGATTGCGAGGGAATCATCGAACCTTACCCTCTTGGGCAAAGGAGCCATTTGGGTAGCCCTAGCAGAGTAGCAAACCTCTATTCTCGATCTATTTACGGTGGAGCCTGAATAAAAGTAAATACTTTTTAGAAATTGAAAATACCATCGCACTCACCATTGAAAATAACATACCTCTCTTCTTGGAAGAAGAGTCGTAAGCTTGTGGATAGAAAATGAAGTGGAAGAACCTCCTGGGGACAAAAACCTCTAACCTGACCCACTCCAGCCATGAGAATAGAATAATCCTTAACAGGTTGAGCCCTTGTGGCCTAAAGCTGTTTCTCTTGATTCACTGAAAATTCTAAAAAACCTTAAAAAGAGCTAAGTGCATGGTCAAGACATAAAGGGCACATCAACTAAACAAAAAGGAAGAGAAGGTTTATACCTATCCTCATGGGTGCATCCCATCTCACTGGAATCTGGGCATGATCCTCCTTAGTAGCCTACTCCCCTCCTAGAAATAAAAATTAAGCCTTCCAACCATGACAATTTGAGCAAAATCCAGTAATCAGTTTCCCCGCCCTCGGGGAGAAATGGTACTAGCCTCAATTTGGAGTGGGGGTTCTCCTGTAACATATAGGCAACAGAAAATTCTTCACAATTGGGAGAGGCATCCACTCCATGCACCTATTGCCACAAATGAGAGGAACGCCAACAACAACCTCCAACCATTTGGAGTTAGTTGCGGTGGCACGAGAAACAACTGTGCCAAAATGTTATTACCTGTCTGCTTTCTAAAGCGGAGATGCAACGTCTTATGATTTGATCCTTACAATACTTAAATACATACGAATCTTCCCAAAAGAAGTTATGAACCTCCCTCAGAAATTTCTTTTTGTCCATGGGAGTAAAGGACGAAGGAAGTGTTTCGGTAGCAAGAAAGTTAGCAATATCAACGTACCATGGGGTTTCATCAATCATGAACAATTGTTCATGAGAAATTCATAAGTTATCCATCCTCGTGAAATTCATAAGTTAACCTGGACATATGGTCTGCCACCACATTCTCAACACCTTTTTTGTCCTTAATGACCATGTCAAATGAAGTAAGAGTATTCATCTTAAGAGCCTAGGCTTAACATCCTTCTTTGTGAGCAAGAATTTTAATGCTACATGGTCAGTGAACACAGTAATAGAAGAACCAAAAGATAAGGACAAAATTTTTCTAAAGCAAACACTATCGCAAGCAATTCTTTTTCAGTTGTTGAATAATTTATTTGAACATCATTTAAAGTTTTACTTGCATAGTAAATCACATGTGGTTTCTTACCTTTTCTTTGCCCCAATACAACACCTATTGCATTATTGGGGCAAAAATTAACATGCCTTTAAGCTTGTCAAAAGCTTTTTGGCACACTTCACTCCAATCAAAGATTACATCTTGACTCATGAGATAACACATGTGTTTTGCTATGGTACTGAAATCTTTTATGAAGCTCCTGTAAAATCCTGCACATCCCAGAAATGATCAGACATCCTTCATAGTCTTGGGAGTAGGCAAGTTCCCTATCAGATCTATTTTAGCCTTGTCAACTTTCATACCCTCAGACGACACAATGTGACATAAGACAATGCCTTGTGTTACCATGAAATGACATTTTTCCTAATTAAGTACCAGATTGGTCTCTTTACACCTCATCAAAACTTTTTCTAGGTTGGCCAGACACAAATCAAATGAGTCACCATAGACAGAGAAGTCATCCATCAATACTTCCAAAAAATTTTTGACCATGTCACTGAACAAACTCAACATGCATCTTTGGAATGTTGCAGGAGTGTTACAAAGCCCGAATGGCATCCTTTTGAATGTAAAAGTGCCAAAGGGGCATTTGAATGTGGTTTTCTCCTGATCATTGAGTGTTATCTCAATTTGATTATACCCAGAATAGCCATCTAGGAAACAGTAATATTCATGGCCTACAATTCTCTCTAGAACCTGGTCCAGTAAAGGAAGAAGGAAGTGGTCTTTTCTAGTCACCAAATTAAGTTTTTGATAGTCAATACACATCCGCCATCTTGTGACGACTTGAGTGGGTACTAGTTCATTTGCATCATTTTTTACCATTGTGACCCCAGATTTTTTTGGCACAAATTGGGTTGGACTAACCCATTTACTATCGGAGATGGGAAATATTATCCCTGCATCTAAGAGTTAAAACACTTCCATTTTCACAACTTCCTTCATGTGAGGGTTCAATCGTCGCTGCATTTGACGAGAGGGTTTTGAATCCTCTTCTAGGTATATAGCATGATTGCAGATTAACGGGCTTATACCCTTCAAATCAGCGATGGTCCACCCAATGGTACTTTTGTGGATTGTAAGAACTTCAATCAATTTAGACTCTTGCAAGTCTGTGAGCTTAGATGAAATTACCACTGGGTACGACTTGTCCTCTCCTAGATATGCATATTTGAGGTTAGATGGGAGAAGTTTCAATTCAGGCATTGGTGGTTTGACACTTGATGAGAGTAGCTTTATGCCACTTGACAAAAGTTCCTCGAATTTAGGGGCCCATGTATCAACAGCATGAGTTAGGAAATTCTTTGGATTCTGATAAAGAAAGTTCAGTGGAATTTTCACAGAATGTGTTATTCAGATGGTCCTGAACCAAAGACTCAATGGAATTTATTTCTCTTTCTTCTTTATCCTCTCCTGGGTGTTTGACAACATTGAAAATATTCAGCTCAAGAGTCATATTCCCAAAGGCTAATTTCATGACCCCATTCCTACAATTGATTAGTGCATTTGAAGTTGCTAGGAAGGGTCAACCAAGAATAACGGGAATTGAGTTCTCTGAATATTTTGTTGGCTGAGTATCGAGGACGATGAAGTCAACAGGGAATACAAAGTTGTCCACTTGAACAAGTACATCTTCAACAATAACCCTAGAAATTTGGATAGATTTGTCTACCAACTGAAGTGTGACACTTGTCGTTTAAGTTCTCCCAGACCCAACTGCTAGTAAACAGAGAGTGGGAGCAAATTGACACTTGCTCCAAGGTCTAACAGTGCTTGTTCGATTCTAAAATTTTTAATGACACACGACATAGTCGGACACCCTAGATCTTTGTATTTTGGAGGACTTTTGTGTTAAAGCAAGGCACTGGCATGTTCTGTCAAGAAGGCTCTTTTTTGAACATTCTAGCTTCTCTTGACTGTGCACAAGTCTTTCAGAAACTTGGTATAAGATGGAACCTGTTGATTGCATCCAGAAATGGGATGTTGATTTTTACTTACTTGAAAAGCTTGTAAATTTCTGGCTGATTATTCAACTTCTGTGCAGTTTTGAGTCTATGAGGAAAAAGAGCAGGAATAGAGCCCGAGGGTTCTTCTTCCCTTGATGGCTCTGGTTCTTGTTCAATTATGGGCTCGGGTACCTCTTCTTTCTCACATTCAGGCTCAATTGTTTCAGTCTCGATTGACTGGGATTGACTTAGGTTTTGGCTTTGAAAGTAGCATGTCTTTGATGGTCTTGTCAATCACCTTGCCACTTCTTAGTGTAGTGAAAACTTGGGCTTGGTCTTGTGGCTTTTCCATAGATGTGGGATTTTTCACCTGGAATTGGCCTTATGGTGGTTTTGGTTGGGCAGGAAACTTGTCCTTCTCATGTGTGGTCATGGATTGGGTCAACTTTTGGATGTAGCTTTTAAGATCCTCGAAAGATTGAGTGATCTGTATTTTAAAATCAGTAAAAGCCTGAGTGGAACTATTGTTGTAGTTCATTTGGTTGTGCATGAACTGATTCAGTGTTTCCTCAAGGTTTCTCTTTTGTGGTGGTTGGTATGGTTGGTATGCGGGAGGTCCTTGAGGTGGTGGGTGTGAACCTTATTATTGGTTCATGGGGTTGGCTGTGTGTTTCTCCAACTGAAGTTCAGGTGGTTCCGCAACCCTAAATTATATGTTTCAGAGTATGGGTTGGAGTAAGGTTTGTTGAAGTTGGAGACAAGATTTGTTTGTTCCAACAAAACATCTTTGAATGCTGGAATGGTAGGACACTCCCCAGTAGGGTGTCCTGTCAGTGTACAAATCCCACACACTTGTTCTGTGGAAGAGCTAACATCAACTTGATGAACCTTTTTCATCTCTAAAGCTTCTAGCTTTCAAGCCAGGGTGGACATTTTTTCTCTTAGATCATCGGCATCTCTCAAGACATACTTACCCCCTTGGGAAGTAGATGGTTTGGTTTCAACAATGGTAGGGGAGGCTGAGTCCCACATCTCAGAACTGTCAGATATGGTGTCAAAGAAAATGAATGCCTCCTCCGAACTTTTGCTCATAAACTCTCCTTGAGCCATCATTTCGACAAACTGACGTAGTCTAGTGGGCAAGGAGTCATAGAAAAATCTTGTCAAAGTCCAATTCTCAAAAACATGGTGTGGGCAGGACTGGAGTAGATCCTTGAATCTCTCCCAACTTTGATAAAAGGTTTCTCCTTCTTTGACCGAAAAATTTATGATTTGGCTTTTCAATGCATTAGTGAGGTGTAGAGGAAAACATTTTCTAAAAAATTCATTTTGTAGTGCCCTCCAATCAGGTATTGAAAGATCTTTTAAAGAATTTAGTCATTGTTTAACTCTATCCTTTAAAGAGAATGAAAAAAGTTTCATTTTGGCTAGCTCAGAATTGTCTTGAAACGTTCCATATACTTCCTCAAACTCTTTTATGTGCGGATATGGGTTTTCTGTTTCGAGTCCACGGAATTGAGGGAGTAGCTGAACTGTCCCCGTCTTTATAGTAAAGAGGGGTGCATCTTCAGGAAAGATAAAACAAGAGGAGACACTATTTCTTGTGGGATTTAAGTAATCCCTCAGAGTTCGAATATTAGGCACTTTCCCCTCTCTCATAGGAATTTCTCTTCGTCTCTCATCATTTGCTATTTTACTTTCACAAGAGTCTGCTACTGATCTAGGTGAAAGTGGTTCAGGTTGATTCACAGACCCAAAAGATTCTACTGGCAAATTTTGATAATGAGGAGCGTTTTCAGACATAAAAGTAATTAAAACAACTTTATACACGGTAAAGCAAATTTATACACAAAAAGTGAGGTCTTTTTACCTTTTACCGTAAACACCTTTTATGGCTTCCCGGCAATGGCGCTAAAAACTTGACTTGATCCGGTTAAGTCTGGAGTCGAATGCACAAGGAGCTATGATTAGTGTTTTGAAGTAAGCAGTGACAGAGACCAAGTAACTGGAGTTTCTTGAGAGTTTTGAAGTTGGGGGATTTCCTGGATAGAATATAAGATTCTTTCCAAGAGGTTTTTCTAAACAAAATATAAGATAAATTATCAAAATTAGCAACCACCCTTTAGTTCGAGAATCAGAACATGTAGTTAATCATCCGGTTTATTATACTTGTGTTTTATAACTCAATTAACTCCCGTGTCAACAACAAGTTAATTGGAAGATAAAGATGGACGGTGTGAATTAAGCACATGGTTCCGATACCTTTCTAGAAATTTACAAGAATTGTCTGTGCCGAGACTCAACCCGTCTACAAACAAGCAACTGTTTCTACAAGGCATCCAATCATGGCATTAATGTTCCATTCTTTAATAAAGCACAATAATGGTGAAGATTGAAAGGTTGTCATGAAGATTTAGCCGGGGTACTTGCCTTGAACCAATGGGTATTTCTATGCAAGAGTCATCTGTGTCATAGAAAGAACTCATGGTTATACAAAATACCTTAGCTTTACTAGATGCATTCAATCATTCAATAAACAAGTAGATAAAACATTAAAGCATAAAGGAAATGCACAAGTATAACTTCTAGATAATCAATACATATTCATCATCTCTTACTAAAGAGTGAAAGAGGAACTACTCACTCTTCATGGCTTTGGTAAAATTAGAAAAGTGAGTGATGCTCATCCCTTCAAGTAGAGGAGTTACAAGGGAAACTATACTATCCACGAAGCCATGTCTTTAACAAAGAATAAATGAATCACGTTCCACCCTTCACAACTTTGGTAAAACTCTAGAAAAGTGGAAGAGTTTCACTCCTCTAAGAGAGAAGATGCTCAAGCAATGGAAGTAAAATAAGCTAACAAATGAAAGTAGAAGAAAGTTAATTACTTTTTGAGGGTTTCCACCACAACCAAAAGATGAGCTATCTCTCTTGATACTTGTAAATAAAAGTAAGTACAACTACAAGGGGAGTCTAAGCCTCCATCATGGTTGTCACAACATGAATGTAAAAACTTAGCACAAGTAAATAAAAGACTTCAACTACCAGTTACAAGGACAAGGCAAGACTCACAACATCAACCCGCTCCTTGTGAGTATAGCACCACAAGTATAGCCCCTCGCATGCCTATAAATTTTAAACTCCACCTACATATGGGGGCTAGCACACATATCTTAGCACACTACACTTTGAGCAATAAGATTTTCTGGCCACCGTAACCCTTCCCAGTGGAGTAAGTCATCTAAACCGAATCCACAAAATCTCTGTGTTTGCTTGTGTTGACCCATTCTTATTTCATCCATTGATTGATTTTGCATAAACTCTTTTGTGCATCATCAAAAGCAACAACAATGATAATTAACAACGACACATGTGGGATTGGCAGTATCATGTCCTCGCCTCAAGCTATAAGTCGAAGGTTCAAACCCGACCATTGTAGTTGATGTTCTTAGAAGGACAACAACAAAAATCTTAGCTTTGTTATGAAGTTGGTGATTCATGGCATTTTTACTCTTTGCCTTTGCAATCAAGCAAAAGTCCATGCATCATCACCATAATAATGCAAATTATAGTAATATTGTTTATAACCCAAATACACATGATGGTAGAACTATCATATAATAATAATGTAACAATCGAATCTCAAATGTTACATTGTTAAACTATAGTACAAAAAGATGTATCATACTGAAAATTATTTATTTTAGATTAAATTATAACTCTTTTGGCGAAGTTACAACTAAATGCGATAAAAATAAAAAAAAAAAAGTTCAAATCAATCCCAAAGTCAATTCTGATTTAACTTAATAGGATTGAGTTGTAATTTCAACCTTTATTTTGTAATAGCTTTTATACAATTCCGTACCCAAGTCTCACACACATTTATATTGCCAGAATCAAAGATAATAAGTGTGTTCCTCTTTCCAATTCTTCTTGGGGTTGGGTTAGTCAATAAAGACCGACTTAGATAATTATTCACCTAAAACTTTCAAATAATTATAGTTTCTGTTTAGAGGCCATTCAAGGTAGGCATTTTCAGAGTGCTTAGGCATTCCGGGGAGGCCTTTTATATAGGATCTTCCAGATCCAAGTCATTACAACATTCATGTGGAGTTGGTAAACACCATTAGAAATATGTTTCCCAAAAGAAAACTGTCTAATTCAGCACAATGGATTATCACCTATAATTTTTGAATTCTTCACCCATCTTCTTCAAATTCATTACCAATGTATAGTAATTTTTTTAACTTTGTTTCATCAATGTCACACTTTTTAATCTATTTTTCAAACTATCATGTTTTCACAAAAATGTGGTTCAAACACACTTCTTTTAATGTAAAAAGGTATTTAAAAAATACATCGACGGTGATGGTGGTAACAGTAGTGGTGTGGAGGAGGTGATAGCAAGTGATGATGGTAGTGGTGCTGATATCAGGGGAATGATGTTGGTGGGGTAGGACGGTGACAAGTATGGAACGATGGAGGTGGTGTTGGTGACAAAAGTGATAGAACATCGATGGTTGTGATGACAGGGTTAGTGGTGGCAGGGGAGTGGTGATGTGGAGGTTGTAGATGGTGGGGTGGTGGTTGTGGGTGGGGGCCCCGGTGGTGGTGAAGCAACAGTGGTGAAGTGGTGGTAGACGATGGAGAGGTGTTATGCAAGATGAATTGGGGTCACAATATTGGGAGGTAAATTGGTCAATCACAAAAGTGTAAACATATTGATTCAATGACATATTCAACATTCTGTGATGAATATGTAAAAGTTTAAGCTCGAGAGATGTTTTAATTTTTAAGCCATCTAGTTATGATTATCAAGCTTATTGAATTCAAAAAGTGTGAAATATTTTTTATATTTAGTATAAAATTGAGTCATCCAAGACAACTTTAAATCCGCATTCGATTTCCAAGAGTCATCGAGGTATTGTTTTTCTGAGATTAGAGAATGTTATGTCTACCAAATTTTTTATCAAATTGTGGATCCCAAATGATATAGCAGATTAATAGTCATTCGATAGTTAGTAAAAGTTAGTGGGATCTATTGATTCTATGTTTCATATTGACTTGAGATAGAAAATTTGATAAAACTTTTACCGAATGTAACCTTATTAAAATTGAAAAACACTTACCTAATGAATTCGAAAGAAGGATGCACGGAAAGTCAATAGATTCACAATCGTGTGTTCTTTTGTGTGGAAAATGTATGTCATATTATCACCCTCAAAGAAAGCCAAAAGGGAAAAAGCAAAAAACTTACAATATCCATAGGAAAGTTTTCTTAAAATGAAAGGCTTACCCCGCCAAATACATACGTACCATGAAAGGCCAAGAAATCATCTCCATAAAAGACTCTAGTTTTCCCATTGATCTTCGACATGTAATTATACAACATGTACAACTTTCCATGCATTATACTTTTATATATACTAGAAGTAGCAAAGCATGATGCTTAGACACAGGGTGGAGTCAAGAAAAAGTTTTAGGGTTGACACATTAGCACGTTTAATTATTTTTTTATTGATCGTAGAAGTTCATAAATTCATATTTATTGAAATTATATATAATACTTAAAAGTTCAATAAACATAAATTAAAAATCGATATACATAGCATGAACAAAAAGAAATTAAAACTTCTTATTAAGAATAAGACTAATTATTATCACTTATAGTTGACCCAGATATGTTTTTATTATTTGAAGAGTTACAAACCAATCTTATAGATAATATTTCTTTTATATATAAAATCGTTGTATAATCTTTCATTTATGGTCCTATAATTTACTACATAACGACAAATATTTATACAATAAAGAAATAACCTACAATTTAAAAAAATTATAAAATAATATCAATTTGTTCAAAACATATTCAGACATGTCTAAAACGTGTTTAAAAATTAACAATAATATTAGTTGAACATAATTTTAGATTTAATTTGTGGAGACCCAATAGTTTGTGACCAATAGATAAATAGTGGAGTTTATTAAATATTGAGAACTCATTATTATACTTAATATCACAATGCATTAAGTCTTTAAATTAGGTCTCAATAACATTGTTTAAAAAGTTAACAACAATTTAGGTAGAAATTTATTAAAATGAATATCACCAAAATACAATAATAGCGTAGATACAATTAAATGTCTAAATTTTATTTTAAAAAATACATGTATAATATAAAGGAAAAAAATTTGAGGGAAAACATGTGCCCACCCCCTAACCCAAGGGTGGCTCCGCCCTTATTTAGATGACTGATGGTATAATTTGATCGGGATTAATATGGCCTTTCAACATATTTTTACCAACGTTAATATTCACATTCTATTTTTCAAAAACATGTTTAATTTCATTCACTATGTTTACGTTGCTTTCTTGGTGCTTTGTACAATCCCTTTTTATTAATCACCACGGCAACTTTGAGTAGCTTGATATATAATTTTTGCTTCATGCTAATTTGTTGAAAAGTACATCGATTTATGTCCACATTCACCTGTATTGAAAACAGTAATGAACATCAGCTCCAAAAAAAATATATTAAAAATAAGCAAAAGTACAAAATCTCGTGAAATAGAAAACTATTGAATCATGTAAGGGATGAAAAAAGGAAGATTCAGCAGAAAAGAGCTACGTTGGTAAAAAAAAGACAATTTTATTTTGAGGTTAAAATTTATCTAGCTAATATTTGGGAAAGTAAGTATGAAAGACGAGAAAATATGTGGGTATAATTGGTTTTATGATAATAATTAAGGGTGAAATAAAAAATCAAAAATTTTTCACATATATTGACATATATATATATATATATATATATATATATATATATATATATATATATATATATATATATATATCGCGATCATGAAAACTTCACATCATAGCTTTAGATGGATACTTTTTATGTGAGTCGTTAAATCATGATCTAACGGTCACTTATCAAAAATTAAATATCAAGACCTATCAAATTTAGTTATTTACTAAATAGGAAGTTTCAATGACATATTAATTGAAATTCTAAACTTATTAGGAAAGTGTATTCATTTGTTTTCAAACCAAATATTTTACACATAAAAAACAAATATTTTTTTTTGACCCTCATAAATTTTACCTAGTCAAATAAAAAAAAACATTTTTTTAATCTGATTTATATAACCCATTGGATTCATTATATCCATTTGGGATGAAAAGGCTAAAATTCTTCTTATATGTGATCTCACACAGCCCCTATTATGAAAGTGTACTTATTTTTTTTTTTTCCAAATCAAATCTATAACCAACAAACAAATATACATAATTTTTTTTTTATATATTGAGAAATTACATGTGGATAAGATATTTTTCTTTGTAAATTTCTTCAACTATCGATTAAGAAAGTAAAAAAGAGAAGTACAAAGAGGAATTAGAGTACTATTTCGATAGTGAGATTGGAGAAGATAGAGATCGAATGGTAACAATTTAAGTCATTTGCCTGAAAGAAAACCAGAATGGAATCCAATTAAATATATTTTGTATATAAACTGTGTGAGATAGGTATATAAAGAAACCCTAAATGTGAAAATTATTGGGTAAATTAGCATAATTATACATAATTTTAATTAATAAATTCATATCAATATCACATAAACAAACACAAAATAACAATAAAATAGATATTATAAATTAGAAAGAGTTGGTCTGCGAGTCCGAGAGTCATGTGAACATTGTCCTAAAGCGACTGAGTCTCCCCGTGTGAGTATACTAACGGACATCAGCGACTCCAAGATCAAACTCAGACGCTCGCAATAGTACCTCCTCAATGGTCACGCCCACTAAAAGGTAGGGGTGAACCTGACTCGAATCGAAGTTGCCCAAAGTAAACTAATACCAAATATTTGTAAGTATGCAAATGTAATAATAGGTAAAAAGAAATATGTAGAAAGAATAACAACACTTGGTGGAAGAGGAGTATATAGAAAAAATGGTATATCTACCCTTCTTCTATCCAAAATCACCACCTTGTTTTATAGACACCGTCTTAATTACTCTTGAATAATAGGTTTTAAAATATATTAGTATGTAACTTCCAAGCTATTAAGTTTATATCAATTTTATAATTAAATGACATGAACATGCAAGAATTAAATTGCAATAGTAAAGTTTAAAACTGAAAAACTGAAAAACTAAAACAAAATAATTAGTTATGTAGTTTTTAAAACTTTTATTTTAATTTATTCTAACAATCTCCCACAAGTTTTGAAAACTTCGAAATGGCCCAAATATATTTATATAATAGATAGAAAATATGGGCAACTATTATACTGTACAATAGGTGTAGGTGTCTTCCAGACTTGAACCTCACTTAGTGTTAATAGTCTCCCCCTGAAGAATCATAGTGACCAAAGGTTTGAACTAGACCCTTTAAGCCAGAGTTCAACTATCACACACACAGTACCGATATTGGTCAGGATTCGCGGGTCAGTGCTATTAATGGTCATGCACTTGATCTTGATTCTCATGAGAGTTTTTATAGAATAACCCAATTTTCATAGCCGCAGCCTCACGACTACTCTCATTTAGGTGAGCCCTCCAAGGGTACATGTGCACAATACCCTGTAGGAGTGTTCCTACCTCGGTCTCATTCAGGACAAAATCCTTCCTTACCGTCACACTACAAATTCACAGCTGCCATAGGGATGAGCATAAAAATATCTCCTCTTAGGATATTTTCTCATTAACGGTGCTAATGAGTCATACAATATGGATTGTTTCTACCCATTGAACTTCCTTCATAGAGTCCCCAATCACAGAAGTTGGGTTACTTCTCTAGATGACTCCCTTGCGGGCTTAGACCCATTCTCCTCGACAGTTCTTGTGACAGCTTTTTTCAAAAGCAAGGCTTTTCTTGAAAGCTCACTGATCAAATTAATCAGCTTTTACATATATTTGTGTCTCACAGCTTTCCTCGAAAGCTTTTTAAGTCATTTGTCAGCTCTATTTAGTTGAGCTTTCATAAATATTAGAATGATTACTCTTCACATGTTCATGTCTCGCTGGGTGTGCACACCTTCATAACTTCTCATTGATATTTGATTTGACCTGTCTTTCAAATAACACTCTCAAACAACACATTAAAATGCATTTGTTTGAAAAACTTTTAGATATGAAACTCCCCCACATATATATGAAACTCTTATAACAACATTAAGCAAATTCAGCAGGTAATTCATATATATTTTATTACCTTAAAATTTACCCCCTACATTTCCAAGAATTCTCATGCCTAATTGACTCATGCTTCATAAAATTAGCATTTGCATCAACCCCCATATTGCAAGAATTTCTTGCCACATGGTTGGCTCACATCACATATTGAACAAATTGAATTCAAGGAGTGCTTCTAAAAATAAAATGAACTTAGTCTTGGAACAATTCTTATGTACAGTCTTTCTCATAAAACATTAAAACGTAAATCCAAACTATCTCCAAAGGTTACATAAAATGTTAAAGCATCAATAAGAAATAAACCTTGACATTGAAGCTAATTGTATAAAGACATTACATTATTAACAAAACCATATGTCTCATGTCTTTTGGGGCAGAAAGAAATCACAGTGCTCTTTCCAAAGTTTAACATGCATTTTGACATTCTTGGATTAATCCATATGGCATCTAAATCTTTATAATGGTATAAACTTTAATAGGATTAATGTCTCTATTATTGTCAAAATTTTTACGTGTTTGAAAATAGTAAATCCTATACCAACATCCCCATTACAGCCCAATCATTCGCACCAAAAATCATTGTGTTGCAAGTATTAAAATCTATACCTATGAGAAGCTCCTTATAGGAATGACTCAATAACGTTAACTCAAGATACCATTTTATAGTCAGTGTCAAATATCACCAATGACCAATCACGTACTAGATATATGTAAAAATAAAATGCTAAATATATAGCTGTTTTTTTTTAAATGATCACAAACTGCATAAGATCCCTCTAACTAATGTGATTTAGTTATCACATGTATATATGCTCATGCAATGAAGTTTGTACCCAATAATTTCAAGCATAATATCTGTAGTAAAAGCGATGGTGTTCTACATTCACAATAAAACTAAGGATAACCACCTATTGATCTGAGATTTAATATCTGAAATTTCAATCAGCAAATAACTATTAGGCCCCTACTAATTTTGAAATAATATTAAACGCATAGGCTACTTGAATTTAATGAGATGAATAAAACAGTTTGTATTGTAAGAAATCTAATGGTGGACTAATAGTCAAAAACCTTGAAGAAAGTTTATACCTCACAATTGATATTTACATGAATCATGTATATTAAAGTACTTAAAAATGAATATAATAAATAGATGCCAACCAACGGCTCATATGAAATTAACAGGCACATAAACAATTACAACATAGAGCATCCTACAGAAATTGAGCGTTAAAATCAAATGACAGTTACTTTTCATTCAATATCTCGAATTATAGCTTCAAATAACCAATGGGTGCTATGTAATATTTTTAAGGAATTATGCACAATGTGGACTTCATTGTTAAATTACTACATGAATTGCTCTCCCTGACAATTCTTTCATTAGTAAATGGGTTCCAACCTATAAGACCATGCAAAACTCCAACTTGGGTTTTATCAGATTCAAGTAAACTATATTTTGATAGATCCAGAAATTTGAACAAATACTTTCCTTCAAATTTCTCTCGAATTCACAACCACAACTAAAACATCAAAACAAAATCACCAACCATAGTCCATCAGAACCATTAGTAGGCTGTAGAATGTGGGAGGTATCATACAATAACGAACAGTTATAGCAGCCTATAACCTTAACCATAATTACAGTAGTGATATCGCAAACATATAACAGCTCACTAGTTAATTAAATTTTATTATAGAATGTTGTTATGGTCCAAAAATGTTAATGACAAAACTGATTTGGTAATCAAAGACTATGGAAACAAATGTATTCCTTTATATTCATGTTCCACAGATGCATCATATATATATGAGATGGCCTTGAATAAAATTTGAAATAATTATCCATAAAGTATGTCTTATAATTCTATTAGCCTCATATTTTTCTATCTCTACACTCGTTTTCTTTTATAGAAATTTAAGTATCTATTTGTTTAAAAAAATTTTAAAGCAAGTAGCTACTGGTTTTTGTTTTTGTTTTTTTTTTCCAAAAAAAAAAAAAAACTGTTTATCAGAAAATAATTTTTTTTTTCCGGAATACTATTTTTCCAAAAAAATTCAGGAAGTAAAAAGAATTGGGTAATTCTTTGGATGATCTTGTTGAGCTCTTGCTCAGGTCCTAAATATCAAACCCTTGTTAAGGAATTGATGGAATCATTGCTTACATGCCTCAAAATTCAAGGTTATACTGGGGGGTTATGACGATACTATTAGAATATGAAAATAACTTCGGAATGTGATGTCAATATAAATGTGCTGCTTCATGGAAAGGAGAGGAGGTAGGGTTGCCTCGAATTTAGCAGTTATCAAGTGGATGAGACGCTGCAGTTGGGAAGTCTACGCCATGTAGAAACAGGCCTGAGAACTTATGAGCTAGCTGGATGGCTCTGATTGACATATGAATAAAAATGGAGAATTACCAGAGTGGAAGAAGACTACTGATTGGCTTTGCTATAATTTCCCAGAAAGATTTCAAGAATGAGAATTTTATCATTTGAGTGGACTTTTGCAACTTTGGTTTGCAAAGCGTGAATGGAGTGTGTTTTAACCAAATATTGATCAATACGGTCGATAAAAAGAAAAAAAATGGGCTCAATTCTATCTTCTTTCTTTGGCGAATACAACCCACCTTACCCAAATATTTATGTGCATCTTGCAACATAAAAATCCTCAACAAGTGAACAGTGTAATGATCAGGGCTTGTATTATGTGATGCTTCCAGTATTATTAGTTTGTTTTTTTTTTCCAACCTTACAATTCTCATTTTCCACTTAATCCCTATCCACAAGTACTGTAGATGGCAAGCAAGAAAGATGACATTGATATCTCAGCTGCTTTAGATTGTTGGGTAAATTAGCATAATTATACATAATTTTAATTAATAAATTCATATCAATATCACATAAACAAACACAAAATAACAATAAAAAAGATACTATAAATTAGAAAGAGCTGGTCTGCGAGTCCGAAAGTCGTATGAACATTGTCCTAAAACAACTGAGCCTCCCCATGTGAGGGTACTAACGAACACAAGCGACTCCAAGATCAAACTCAGACGCTCGCAATAGCACCTGCTCAATGGTCACGCCCACTGGAAGGAAAAGGTGAACCTGACTCGAATCGAAGTTGCCCAAAGTAAACTAATACCAAATATTTGTAGGTATGCAAATGTAATAATAGGTAAAAAGAAATATGTAGAAAGAATAGCGACACTTGGTGGAAGAGGAGTATATAGAAAAAATGGTATATCTACCCTTCTTCTATCCAAAACCACTACTTTGTTTTAGAGGCACCGTCTTAATTACTTTTGAATAATAGGTTTTAAAATATATTAGTATGTAACTTCAAAACTATTAAGTTTATATCAATTTTATAATTAAATGACATGAACATGCAAGAATTAAATTGCAATAGTAAAGTTTAAAACTGAAAAATTAAAACAAAATAATTAGTTATGTAGTTTTTTAAAGTTTTATTTTAATTTATTCTAACAAAAATTAAGATAAATTTTATTATTAATGAGATGTGTATAGAATGGGGGTAAGTATAAAAATGAGTAAACTTAGTAGTTTTATTATTTATAATTTAATGGGGTGAAAACGGAAATTTATGAGGTGAGAATAATCCTACCCATTTGAATATATCCATATCTTAATTTGTATATAAACACATATATAAGTATTTTTGCATGTTATAATTCATTTTAAATCACCTACCATGGAATCAATTCCCACTAGGAGGTAGATGTTATTACTGAAAGTGAGTGATTCAAATCACAAGAGTAGGGAATCTTCAAATTCAGAAAATCGAGATTCCCATTATACAGGCGTATACCATAATCGAGTTATGTGTAGCACTGTATAGTTGGTCTCAATGACCTGACCTCCTACAATATAATACTCTAGAATTTTTAAGATTCTTTAAAAAATTTTAAAAATCTTGATATTATGTCTCAGTCCTACCTTTAACCACTTCATATCAAAATTCTAACTCAGCCTTTCTTGTCTTTAACCATCCCGTCCCACGATTATCTTTCTGTAACTTAATTCTCACATTCTTTGCTCTTTAAAACTATCATCTTCCTACTCTTTTCTCTCCAATACTAGCAGACAAATTGGGAGGTTGAGGGATTTAGGTGACGGAGGCTATGGCCGCCGCCCCTTGGATGGAGGATAGAGGGGGTGAGGCAGGGTAGGATAAAGGTCGGCTGGCTGGGGGTTGGTGTGTTCCCCCCTCCCCCCCGGGGGGGGAATTGAAGCTGGGGAAAGGGTGCAAATCAAGTGCATGAGTGAATCGCTCTAAACAAAACCCTTATTATTTTTTTCAATTAGATTTGATTTAACTATGACAAGTACATAATCCCAATGTTGACAAAAGAAAATGATTCTGTTTCATAGAGATTAGCATATAAGACTCTAAGACCAATTTACATTAAACATCAAATTGCTCTAATTGTACATCCTTGGACTTCAAAGGAACATAATCTCCAAGGAAAACCTCAAGATGATCAGCTAATGAGGACTTGTCTATGTTCTCATGGTGATAAGACTTGCACACAAAGTAGACCACTGTTTGAATGATGAGGCCAAATAGAATCAACATGGATAGCACCAACCAGAAAAGAATTCCATACCCTATTCTAGTCCCAAGTGAATTCCCAAGCACAACATACCATTCAAATGCCAGCTGAATTGCAATGAAGCAAAGATTAATTAGAAGGAAGATCGCGATGGCCACACCTACCTTACCCTTTATCAAACCCTTGCTCTTGATCATTGCTTGAATGCCATACACATCTTCCAACACTGAAATCACACTAGCCAAATGCCAGATTATGCTTATATAGACAAAACCCATCAGGTATATGATCAAAGTAATGATCAAAACCGTGATACCGATAATACTAGGTACTATCAAGACATTCCAAGCAATCAACACAGCCAGTGCAGCAATATTGTAGGCAAAAACAATGATGAAATTCCATATAAAAGTGACCATAAGTCTCTTCCAAACTTTAGGAACCACGCTCATGACTTTCTCGAATGTTATTTCTTTCGCGGTGTAGATACAGGCAATGGTGTACACAACTGCAGAAGTCGAAAGGAGTGAGAGGATCAGGAAGAAGATGAAGTACGCAATCTTGAAAAGCCAAAAACCGGTCCATTCAGAGGAGATAACGTCGGAGAGTTTGGCATATTTAGGTGTTCCTGGTCGGGTATTGTCCAATGTTTCTTCATTGTGGATGATCTTTGCAAAGAGAAGCTCAGAGACTATGATATGAGCTAAGAAGATGAAAGAAAGAGGCAGTACAATGGCTAGTGTGATATGGGTAAAGATTTTTCTCCATGAGGAGATGATGTCGAAGGATTCTTTGAAGATGCCAAAGAATCCAATAAACTGAATCTCCCCTTGTTCTTTGTCCATGAGTCTCTCTCTCTCTCTCTGAAAGATTGGAGGGGAAAGGTTGAGAGAGAATGGTTATACAGACATGGAGGTGGACTTTAGAGAGAGAGAGAGAGAGAGAAAAGGCTGGACTTTGAAGTTTGAACTATCAAAAATAGGCTTTCTTAAGTGTAATTTTCACTTCTCGATTTGTTATTGTGGGTGAGGAAAGAACATGGAAACATAAAATATAGAGAAAATCAGACAAGAATATATTCATAAGACATAGAAAAGCATTTAAATAAGTAAATAGCAATTAAAATAAAACAACTTGTTTGGCAAGTGGGTGAAGTCAAACTCAAACTTGCTGGAGTAGCCCTTCGTTGGAAACTATTTGCTATTAGTGAAGCAAATTCAATGAAACAACCACTTGTAACATTGAGAAGTGGTCATAAACTAAACACTGTTGATTAATTTGTTTCAAATCTAGTATATAATATTTGAATCATTTGGATTTGGATATGCCAATATCTTATTTGATTGTGATCTGATTCAAATTATTTATATGTATATGCATATATGATGCAATTGAATAATTATTGATTAAACTAGTTACAATTCAAAAAAAAAATTTGATATAAATTTTGTTTAAGTTACTCTAATCGACTTACATTTTCATATCAGACTTTTCATTTTAACAAGTTCGGATGTTGAATGTGAGAACAGTATTTGTTGGATATTTGGATTGGTGGTTTCAATTTAATTTAGAATAGAATTTGAACAAACCAAATTTTTGTTCCTCTTTCTAAATCTTCTAGGGATTAGGTTTAGTCAATGCAGACTCAATTAATCAATACAATATAGATTGTTATTTTGTTTGATAATTTATCATATTTCATGAATTTAAAGAAAAATATATCAATATCCATTTTGATTGTGAGCTGATCGAAATTACACAAATCAAATTGTTAATTTTTACTAGATTCAAATATAAATAGTAAAAATGAATAAATATTTTGATTTGTTGATTCGATCAATTGATAAGTCTAACCACAAGATTTAAGTCATTCAATCATTTAACAAAAAATTAATATAGCAATAACAACAAAAATGAAAGCAATATAGCAATGACTCAAGTGACATTAGTGGTATCGTGTCCTCGCCTCAAGCTATAAGTTGAAGGTTCAAACCCGACCATTGTAGTTGATGTTTTTACAAATAAACAACCGATAACAAAAAGTCAAATCTTATATATTTTAGGTTAAATTATATCTCTTTTGGTGAAGTTATTTCTAAATGTAATTAAAAAAAAAAAGTCAAATCAATCCCAAAAGCCAATTGTGGTTTAACTTCACCAGATTGAGTTGTAAGTGTCTTCCTCTTTTCAAATCTTCTTGGGGTTTGGGTTAGTCAATAAAGACTCAGTTAGATAATTATTCACCTAAAACTTTCAAATAATTATAGTTTCTCTTTAGAGGCCATTCGAGGTAGGCATTTTCAGAGTGCTAAGGCATTCCGGGGAGGGCTTTTATACAGGGTCTTATTACGCCATTCATGTGGAGTTGGTAAAAGCACCATTAGAAATATGTTTTCCCAAAAGAAAACTGTCTAATTCAGCACAACGGATTATCACCTATAATTTCATGTTCGTTCAAGAGATAGGGTTTGAAATTATTAATCATATTTTTGCATTGAAATTTCTAGAAAATATGTTTTTTTTCCAATGGATGGTAGATCTAATCCATTCAAAATCTAATTGTTGATAATCAAATTCAAGCCCAACATCAAGCTCTCAATTGTCGTTTCCATGTTATGCCTAACAATTTCAATTTTAGTCTAAAACAAATGTAACTCATTTCCCGAAATATATAACTTATCAAAGAATTGTAAGATTTTAGAAAAATAAATAAATAGAATAATTTTGAGCTGCACATAGTAGTGGAAAACAATAATTGGAAGCAAATATCATATAGTTTCTTTACTCATGGTAGATTTCTAAACATAAATAATATTATGAAAGAAACGAGTCTGACATTAATCTAAGAGCCCAAAATGTGATAATGAGCTTAATGGAATACTTCCGAAGGGACTCGCATTCCATTAAGCCCAGTTCTGCCGAGGGACCAAATTTGATGAGCCCAAGTCCAATTGGGTCCAAGCCCAATTCATGGGTCAGTCCAAGTTAGCTATAAAGCAAATCAAGTCCAACTTATGAATTTTGTTTAGTCCAAGATTCAAAGGACCCAAGAAGTCAGCACAACGTGGAGAGCAATCATCAAAATAGTCACTCTCAAAGATCAATACTATATCTAATTGTACCTATCCATAGTTGTAGTTATCTTCCCTGAGAAACTAGTAACATATTCTTCACACCACCAACTCAACTGAGACTTTGTGTTTATAAATTGTAAACTCTCTATACATGATGGACACACCTTTAGATCTCTACATCTCTCACACATAGCTATCTTTCTCATAGCTATCTCCTCATACCTAGAGCTTACTCTTGTTCTCACTTTTGTACATCATCAAAATTTAATAGAACTGGGGTCTAAAAATTTAACTTGAGATCCTAAAAGTAGAATCAGGTTTCATTGAACGAGCCTAAGAATTTTTATTGGGGCCCCAAGCAGACAATAAAATTACCTAGCCTAAGAGCCAGCCTTGGATGTACCCAAGTTAGCAAGAAACCTAACAACTCTTTCCCTATATAAAAGAATAAATATTTAATACAACGAAGATACCTTTAAATACCAATTTTCACGTATTGCTTGTCCCAAAAAACTTGGGACATGAAAAAATTCAAACTGATCCCTTATCTTTGATCCAAACATTTTCAGATTTAGAAACTCTGCAAGAAGGAAGAAGGTTCCCCCAAATTTTTTTAATGATAACTTGTAAACTCTTTCTTATTGCTAAATATAAATTTTGAATTCTTCACTCATCTTCTTCAAATTGATTACCAATCTACAGTATAATTTTTTGAACTTTCTTTCATCAATCCCACACTTTTTAATCTACTTTTCAAACTATCTTGTTTTCACAAAAATGTAATTTAAACACACGTCTTTTAATGTAAAAAGGTAATTAAAAAATGCATCGACGATGATAGTGGTGGCAGTAATGGTGTGGAGGAGGTGGTAGCAAGTGATGATGGTAGTGGTGGTGCTAATGTCAGGGGAATGATATTGGTGCATTAGGACGGTGACAAGTATGGGACAATGAAGGTGGTGATAATGAGGGTGATAGAGCATCGATGGGTGTGACGACAGGGTTGGTGGTGGCAGGGGAGTGGTGATGTGGAGGTTGTAGATGGTGGGGAGGTGGTTGTGGATGGGGGCCATGGTGGCGGTGAAGCGACAGTGGTGAAGTGGTGGTAAACAATGGAGAGGTGTTGTGCAAGATGAATTGGGGTCACAATATTGGGGGGTAAGTTTGTGAATCACAAAAGTGTAAACATATTGATTCAATGACATATTCGACATTCTGTAATGAATAAGTAGTAGTTTAAGTTCGAAAGATATTTTAATTTTTAAGCCATCTAGTTATGATTATCAAGCTTATTGAACTCAAAAAGTGTGAAATATTTTTTATATTAAGTCTAAAATTGAGTCATCAAATACCACTTTCGATCTACATTTGATCTCCAAGAATCATCGAGTTACTACTTTTCAGAGATTAGAAGATATTATGTTTATCAAATTGTAGATTCTAAATAATGTGGCAAATTGATAATCATTAAAAAGTTAGTGAAAACTTGTAAGATCTATTGATCATATGGTTGACATTGATTTGAAATAAAAAAAATTGATAAAAATTTTGGTAAATGTAACATTATTAAAAATTAAAAAACACCTACCTAATGTCTTGGAAAGAAGGATGTATGGAAAGTCAATAGATTCGCAATCATGTGTTCTTTTGTGTTGAAAATGTTTGCAATATTATCACCCTCAAAGAGAGCCAAAAGGGAAAAAGCAAAAAGCTTACCATATCCATAGGAAAGTTTTCTTAAAATGAAAGGTTTACCCCGCCAAATACATACGCACCATGAAAGGCCAAGAAATCATCTCCATATAAGACTCTAGCTTTCCCATTGATCTTTGACATGCAATGATGCATACATGTACAACTTTACATGCATTATATTTCTATATATACCAATAATATACCATGTGCATTAGTGAATAATTTTTGTGCATAAAATATTAATAAAAAAATTTAAGTATATATGTATCTAAATCAAATATCATCTCAAATTTATAAAAATTATGTTTTTATCACTCGTATTATGTTACACAATTTGAAAAATCTTGTCTATTCTCAATGATTCGTTGTTCTAACTATAAGAAACAAAGATAAAAATAATTCATTTTAAAATTCATTTGATTAAATTTTAACTTCTAATTTATTAAATAAAATAACAATAATTGGCAATATTCTAATCAGTGCTTATTTTTTGAGGGTAACATAGTTGATTAAAAAGTTTTATAGACATTAATATTTATACATAGAGAACAGAAAATTAAAAGAGATGTTAGGGGTAATTTGGAGATTTAAACACATAAAGATATTATGGTAATTTAAATATTTAATTATAGAAGGATAATGTGGTATTTAAAATTTTTTATAAAAGTAAAATAGTGAATCAAAAATTTTTTATTTTGAGGTCATTTTATTAGTAGTATAGATATAGAAATAGATATATATATATATATATATATATATATATATATATATATATATAATAAAGTACAATACAATTCAAATCTCAAATGATAAACAAAATGACTTTTATTTTTCACAGTTGAGATCTCTTTAAATTTTACTTTAAAGTTAATCCAACGATTAATATTAACACAGAAAATTTAATAGGAAAAATAGGTTTCTAAAGATGTGTTTGAGACTTTTTAAAAATACTTATAAAACTTATAACTTCTCAAAATACTTTTAAAAAAATAGTGTTCGGAACTATCCAACCATCCCCCCCCCCCCACCCCCACCATCACCCCACCACCCCCACCACCACTATCACCACTACCACCACAACTACCGTCGTCACCACCACACAACCACCTCTGCCACAATAACCACCACCATTGTCGCCACCCCACCGCCCCACTACCACCATCACCACTGCTGTCGTCACTTTACTACCACCACCACCACCACTTCTATCGCCCCACCAACACGACCACCATTGACACTTTTCCACCACCTCTTCCACAACTATCACCACCTCCACTGTTCCATCATCACCCACACCACCGCCACCCCCACCCCCACCGCTCCAACTACTACCATCACCATAACCACCTATGGTTGCCACCATCACAACCGGTCGTCATCACCCATCACAACCATCATCGTCTTCCACCACCACCACCACCACTACCGCCCATCACTACTAGCACTACTCGCCCCCACTACAATCAATGTTTAAATTCCTCTCTCTCTCATCGATCTTTGTAATTTGATTTTAGGTATGAATACAAATATGTTTATTATTGACAATTTTTTTATTATTTCGTGTCTTTAGGCACGAGAAATAACCAGTGTATATAAATATGTGTGTGTGTGTGTGTGTGTGTTAGCACCAATTTTGAGACCATTTTTTTTTTTTGTTCAAAGAGACCCTTTGATGTCTACTTTATTATATGCTAGCATCAATTAACCTTACAATGCTCTAGCATCATAATGTCGACCACCTGTGTGTTATCCCACACAAATTCACTTTTGAATTTATTATTTTTTTTTTAAGTTTGAATCGATCAACCGATAAATAACTCCACTCAAATTCTTTTTTTTTTTTTTTGAGTCAAAGTTTGTTTTTCTTTCTATTGATGAAACCTTTATGTTATGTTGGGGTTGTTTTTAGTTCTTGCATTTCAATAAAGTGTGTGCGACATGGGATAATGTGTTTGTCAATGGTAATAATTATGTTATGGTGCCATGAGAACATTAATATTTATTGTCAAAATCATTGATTTAATCTTCCTCTAAATATTTCGACTGACTAAACTTCACTACATTTTGCTTTTTCAAATTGAAAGTTTGGTGTGGTAGTCACCACATATGGCATGTGTAGCTGAGGTATATAGGCAAGGTGTTCTTCGTTAGGGAGTTGTTACCATTAATCATCTAATTTATAGTGCTCAGAATTTTTGTTAAATATTTGTCAACATAAAGCATAATTTTACCTCTTTTATTTTTTGCTTATTATTGTTTCATTGTAAAAGTAAGCTTTGCCACTGGTGAGGTGCTAGGCTTCGTCTCTACTTCTTTACTCTTTATAAGTGACAATTTTTTTTTTTTTTTTTTTGTATGCATTTAGGCACGGGTCCATCGCTAGAACAAAGTAGGATTAGTGACTATGTTGGTTGTCGATACCAATTAAAATGTGTATGAAGTGTTGGCATCTTCAGTAAAGAAATTGATTCCCCAATAAACAAAAAAATGATTCCCCAATAAACAGAAAATGATCCTCCCTCCCACAATAGCGTAAATTAAAGCTACCATTTTCACTTATGTCTACTTAATAATCATAACGTTGTCCATCGGATAATACTTTATTTTGTCATGAAACGACCTCAGCCTCTTTTTATCTTTGGATTTAAACTTGGCTCCACTTTATTATAATATATTTATATACTAGTTATTATCTGTGTCTGAAGGTACAAAGTAATAAAAAATAATAAATAATAAATATATTTGTATTCATATTCAAAATCAAATCACAAACATAGAGAAAAGATAAAATAATTTAAGCATCGATTTGTAGTGGGGTGAGAGATGGTGGGCGACAGTGATAGTGGTGGTAGGAGACGGTGATGGTTGTGGTAAGTGGCAATGCCTGTGGTGGTGGTGGCAATGGTGGGAGTGGCGGCGACAGCGACAGTGTTGGTGGTGGTGGTGAGGTGGGGGTGGCAGCGACGATGGTTGTGGTGATAATGGTGGTGGTGGCGGCGGTGGCTACGATGGTGGTAGAGGTAGTGGTGAGACGGTTTCAAACACTATTTTTAAAAAAAAAATATTTATGAGAAATAATTTCTAAAAGTACTTTTAAAAAGTTACTCAAAACACACCCTTAGGGGTCTATTTTTCCTATTAAATTTAGGGTGTTAATATTAGCCGTTAGATTAACTTTAAAGTAAGATTTAAACTGCGAATAACAAAAATTATTTTATTTATCTTTTGAGATTTGTATTGTAAACTATATTGAGATAATTTTTTACCTTACATGCTAATACGACATTAACCCACCAAATTCGAGAGAATGAGTAGAATTGACCACTTGTCAAAATAAAAATGAAAAAATATGACTAATTAATTTGAATAGTAAATGGATTGTTAAATACAAATAGCCCAATTTTAATATGATATAATTGTTTAACTAGTAAGTATGACGAAAATATATTTTTTTATTATTTTTTTGATCTAGTGTCATTTAAATTTGAATAAAAACTTTTTTAAAAAGTACGTGATTTTATTAACATCTGGATCAAGGATATTTTTAATTAATGGAAGGACTATAAAATGGTGGGTTAGGTGAGGAGATGTCTTCTTAATACTTGATTTTTTTAATTCGGAAGGTATTATTATTAAATTTAATATGACATAATTAATAATAGATTGGATGAGTCTCATGCCATCCTACACCTTTAGGTGAGCAGATCCAATTAAAAGTAAGAGTTAATTACAAATTATCCCCCTAAGTTTACATCATATTACAATTAATTCCTCAAGTTTAATTTTAACAATTTACCCCCTTCAAGTTCCCAATAGACTAAATTAATTGACTTAAGTGGTGAGAAATATAAAATCCCTAACATACCCTCAATCTTTGATTCTATTTTTTTGCCTGTCTCTACCTGTCGAAAAAATTGCATCTTCTTGCAATCTCTTTTCTCTAGGTGGTGGGGCGTCGACGGGAGATGGTGATGGGAAATTGACGGGAAGAGTTAATTGAAAAATATTGAAAGTGTTAGGGACAAATTATTGAAATTAAAATATATTTGAGGGAATCAATTGCGATATGACTTAAACTTGAAGGGAACAATTTATAATTAATTTTAAAATTTAATTATGACTAATACGAAATTCGAATCTGGGATAAATACGATACCATAAAAAAATTTGTGGTATTAGTATGCCAGAGTAATGTGTATTTTCTAGTCTGTGTCACAGAGAGAGAGAGAGAGAGAGAGAATAATATATATTTTCAAACTTGTCCCGTGAAGAGCGGCTTCTTCCAAGGAAAAGCACCGTCTTGTCCACACTCTTCCACCGTTACTCGGTTTTTTATTTCATGCCCTACAAAGCCCTTCAGCATTCTCCAATACTGGAACCAATAATCTTCAGCCACGAAAGTAAAAGTCAAACAATTAGTAACCGAATCAGCGACTTGCGAAATGTAATTGGCTGATGGAGTACCCTTACTATAGGCCGTTACCACACAATCGGAGCTCCACCACCGAAAATCCACTAAAATGCGCCCCTATGGCGCACGAACATTCTACACGTCCAAACCTTCTCCGTTTCACACAAAGCGATGATGCCCTAATACGCACTGTTCCATCTCATCACCAACAGACATACTCCTCCGTCTTCTCTCGCAATTCTACACACATCACCGCCACCCACCGCCGCCCACCACCACCATACACTTGCACATATACATGTACATGTACACTTGGGTATATAAATATTCTCATGCATGTATGTGTATTTATCCATCATGATATCATAACAAAACACATCCTCTTACCTCTCCTCTGAAAGTCCTTCCACACCCACACCCACAACTTTAATGCATGTTCATGTGCAAAAAACAATGGAAGGCGAAAACCCATTTTTGAATTCAATAAAGAACGGTTTTACAAGACCTTCATGGTCATTCCTATTGCTTCTCTTCACAGTCATAGCCCTTTCCACCCTCCAGATCACAACCAAAACAGTATTTCCAACACGACCCATCTCTGACCCTGAGCAAAGAACCGAGTTATCGGGTATGGGTGACCCAAGGAGTTGTTCTGGGTTCTTCAGAGACGTGCCACCGAGGAAGGTGGTGAAGTCGATAACGGAATTTGGAGGGGTTGGTGATGGGAAGACGTCTAACACGGCGTCGTTTGGAAGGGCGATAGAATATATGGAGAGGTTTAAGGAGAATGGTGGGGCACAGTTGAACGTTCCTAGAGGAACGTGGATGACTGGGAGTTTTAATCTCACCAATAATTTCACTTTGTTTCTTGAAGATGGTGCTGTTATCTTGGGCTCTCAGGTACTTTTTTGGACATGTAGGCATATGGTTTGACTATGGTCGGCTGTTGCTCTATGCAGGCCTCTAGTATTAAAATTGACTCAATTTTTATAAATCTGTGTATAGGACTGTGGTGGATATTCGATTCATATCGTATCGAGTTCTTACATTAGTAGTTTAATGGTGTCTTTTGTGTCGAACTATTTATTTGACAAGCTAATGAAATTCATTAGTAAATCTAAATCTAATAATTTTTGGGTTAATTCTGCGAGCTTTATCTATAACTGCCATGGTATGAAACAAACAAAAAATACTATATGCTGCCGGCCTATTTGTTTGTTTCCTTGTTGGATTTTGATAGTATTTGGAATTATTACTGGTGATGTTTTATCAAGTTTAGCATTGTTTGTTGCCTGCTGTCTTCTGGTATGAACATTATTAGAAGTATGCAAGAATAAACTACTTTTGTGCCAATTTTAAAGACTTTTTTGGGAAAAGCTTTTAACCTTGGGAGGATTTGGAGATTCTTTCAATTTTAGTTATTCATCTCATGTTCAATCATTTAAATTTGTTGGGTCTCAGTGAATATTAGTTGGACCTATAAAAACTCACCTATTGACCCCCAACAAAATTAATTATGCATTATTAAACTAAAATGTAGATTTATATGAATGTCACATATAGAGAGGTCTTTAGGTGGGTCACAGCTTTCTGTATGAAAAAGCAGCTTGATGGGAATGGAGGGGATGTCGGAGTGAAATGAATTTATTATATTGCATAGGAGTATAGAACTGGGGAGGCCCAATAGTGGCACTTCCCATGAACCATTCCAAATTCTCGATTTTTAGCTTTTGGTCTTCTAGTCGAAGGAAAAGGTTGATAAATAAGGCGTGTAGATGCACTATTCCATAGTGAGGATTGTAACTTCCACTTAAATTGTTTACCAATTGAATTTTTATTTTTTTTTGGCTCTTGAAAAAGGCAGAAATAGGCAATAATAATAACTGATTTGATTCAAAACAAATTATTTACATTTTAAACTATTATTTAGTTGCTAAAAATAAGATATGAAATCCAAACTAAGAAAGTAAGCAAGTTGTTTTAACGAAATTGTAGAAGTAGTTGGAGGTTATTATGACAAGTTACAGATAGTTAAAAAAATTAATGTAAGATGGAAAAAGGAAGTCATGATGATTAAGAAGACTGATAAATGTTATTAGCTATGTTTTGGATAATATAATATTTATGCTCCAGATTAACAGGTCCAATTGGGGATGAGTCATATTCAATTCATCCTTGTTTGCACCCAACCTCCCAGCCCCACAAAAAAAAAAAAAAAAATTTGAACACTTGGTCCCATCCTGTCCCGTCTCTGCATAGAACTGTTGATTTTGAAGGAAATACTCAATCAAGTAGTACTGTTCCCATTTGCATTATGGTCAATGTTATTACTTATGTGTTGTGTTACTAACTTTCTAACCTCTTCTACTCTTAGATTTATTTCTAGGAATTATACTTCTCTACTGAAGTATATCAAGGGTAAAATCTTAACAGATAGACCAGTGAGATAAAGATAAGGAATGAATTCACTAGGCTAACCTTTGTACCGTAGGAATGCAATATTGTTGTATGAGATCCTGCTGTTCGTAATAAGTTTCAAACTACCAGACGCAGTAACTTAGTTGTAATTTCATGCCATGTCTGAGAACCTCTTTCCTTAATGTTTCACTAAATCTTGGTTTTTTTTATTTTATTTTAAAAACAGGACCCAAAGGAATGGCCTGTCATTAAGCCATTGCCTTCTTATGGAAGAGGGAGAGAAAGGTTGGGAGGGAGACATATAAGCCTTATTCATGGAGAAGCTCTCACCAACGTTGTAATTACAGGTAATTGTTATATTTTATTCCATTAGAATTAAATTTCTGTTTCATTTTTGTGTACTTTTATAGGGTCTCTCGTAAGGTAGAAGAACAGGTTGATCAATTTATAGTTGTGGTGGATATGGTCAGCAGTGAAATAACAAAAGCAAGAGCTATATTAAATGCTACCATAAAGTGTCTGCTTACTATTTATATTAAATCTAATATGCATAATATCATGTATCTTATTCTTCCCTGCTTTAGGTAAGATTCAGTGCTATTAGAAAAAGAAAATGCCTACTTGAAGTGATGCTAAACTTTATATTTTTGTTATTATTCCCCTATATGACTTTGCAATATTCAAGCATTGGTGGATGGTGGTGGAGGGAAGATCTTAACCATAACCCAAATAAAGAGAATCATGCCTATATTCAAGCATTGGTGGATGGTGGTGGAGGGAGGATCTTAGCCATAACCCAAATAAAGAGAATCATGCCTACAATATGTTACACCTCTCAATAAAATAATGAAATTCACTAAGGAATGCGGTTCCTTCAACTGTTCATGATTCTTCGCAAGTCCCCACATCTTAAAATCCCATGTTACATTCTTCTGTTTTACCAATAATTTATTTGTTGAGCCAGTGCCATCTACAACCCAACAATATAAGTGGCATGGCCTGTTATTAGATAGTCCAGAATAATGTCACATTTGTGTCATTTTACCGATCCCATATCTAAGCCCCCAATATATAAGTAGCATGACCTGTTTTTATTGAACCAGGTAATCGTAATATCGAATTTATTACATCAAAGTGGCATCATATATGGTTCATATGCCAGAATTGAAATACAAACAGGAAGACCTATATTATATGTTACCATAAAGTGTTCAGTTACTATGTAGAAGAAAACTTCCACGCGTGATATCATGTATCTTATTCTACCCTGTTTTAGGTATGATGGGATGCTATTATAAAAAGAAAAAAACCACTTCAAGTGGTGATAATCTTTATATTTTGTTGTTCATATTCCTCTTTATGTGTTTGAAATATTGGTGGATTGTGATGGAGGGAAGATCTTAATCATAATCCAAATAAAGAGAATCATGCCTAAAATGTCAGACCATTCAATATAATAATGAAACTCACTAAAACCTAAACATGTGATGATGTTCATTCACTGATCGCATATCTTCAAATTCCCACAGTTAATCTCAACTTAAATTCTCCTGTTTTACCCTTTACACTTCTTAAGGATGCAATGCCATCTAAAACGAGCAATATAAAAGTACCATGACCTAATATTGGACTGTCGAGGATAATGACTTCGGTAGTTCTGTGTCATTTTACGGATGCCATCTTATTAGGATTTTGACTTACAATCAGTGGCTTTTGGAGCTGCAATGGAACCATCGCTGTAGGAAGGCTAAATGGAGGAGGATAGGTTGTTTATTTTGATTCAAGCAAATTTGCTGTTTAATAGTCAGTAGTCTCTGCATATGATCTGTAGACATTTTTCAGGGTTAAAAGAGTTAGATTGTTTTACTTTTCAGGAAAAAAAAAAAAAAACTAAAACCTTTGCCAAATGGCAATTGGGAGAAATATTTACCAAGATCGTGTCATTCGACCAACTTTAACATCATCACTTACATTTTATTGATGCATATCAAAAGTGTAACACAAACTAAAAAGTAAAAAGAGATGTTATCATTGTGATTTGAGCTACTCGATCATTTTGTTTTTGCTTTAAGCTATTGTCCGAATTTTTATTTATTACAAGCCTCCTAAACATAATCATGAGTGGTCCACAGGTTGCAACAATTTGGTTGCTAAGTGTCATCTAATCATTCCACTTCTGGTTAATCTCTCTTAATCTCAGGGCAGAATGGAACTATTGATGGTCAGGGGAAAATGTGGTGGGACCTATGGTGGAACAGATCTCTGGAGCACACCAGAGGCCACCTTATTGAATTAGTGGACTCACATAATGTACTCATCTCCAACCTCACTCTCCTCAATTCTCCGTTTTGGACCGTCCATCCTGTTTATTGCAGGTTTGGTTTTCCTGCCTCTAATTTCTCATTTTCTCAACATGTTTTTACTGGAAGCTATATAGCTGCATGCTAGTACCTATCTATCAAAGCTCTTGTTATTATAGAAAGCAACCAAATGGAAGAAATTATATCAAAGTTCATGCAGTTACAGAAAGCACCCGTACGGAGGACATGATCATTGATTTGATATTAGACTATGAATTAGACAACCAACCCAAGTAGTTAGCATAGGGTTTTATTGAGTTGAGTTGTGGTATTCAACAGTAGGTCAAATATATTATTTTATGTTTGCAGTAGCATTTGTCTAGTAGAAAAATAAGAGTTAAGTAATAGTTGGGATAGGATTTTGTCATTGCCAGAGATTATCTGTACCATATATATTTTCGGCCACTATTGAAAACCTAATAGCACCTTGAAAACAAAGAAAATGAACAAAGTAAAAATCAAATCAAATAAAAGAATTTACCTGGTTGGCAATATTGGTGAATGAACCAGTTTGAAGATGGAGAGAGAGGGCCTCGACCATTTCGTTTTTTTTTTTGGTTTTTTTTGATGACCATTATGCGTTGATTGGTCAATTATGAACTTGCTTTCAGAATTGCATACTTTGCTTCGAACTGGCTAGAAATCCTATTGTTATCTCCAGTTCAATGCAGAAAACATTTACCTAACATTTGTATGGGACCAAGTTAACTAAGTATCCTTAGGAGTTTTAAGTGTGAGAAAATAGCTCGTCCCACTTCTCAAGAGTTCATAAGGGATTGGGGGTCATGGGTTGGATTGGATTTGAGGCATAAAGTCATCTCGAAATAGTAGAAATAATAGCTCGTTTTTTTCCATCTACAGTTATTTGTTCTTTAGGTTCTATGCTTTGAGATTATGTGTGTATCTGGTTGTGTATCAGTAATGTTGTAATAAAGAACATGACGATCTTGGCTCCCCTCAATGCTCCAAATACCGATGGAATAGACCCAGGTATACTACTCCTTCCTGTTTCCCTTTCACAATATTATTGCAATAAATGTCACATGTTGAATCATCTTTATTTAGAAAAATCCACGTTGAAAGAGAAATTAGAGGAAACACATCTTTGCTGATGTTTTTCAAATTATCCACAGATTCGAGTGTGCATGTGTGCATCGAGGACTGTTACATTGAGAGTGGGGATGATCTTGTAGCAGTGAAGAGCGGTTGGGATCAATATGGTATCACCGTGGCCCGTCCAAGTGCAAACATAATAATAAGGAGAGTTTCAGGCACGACTCCTACATGTTCTGGGGTAGGAATAGGTAGCGAGATGTCTGGTGGTATTTCGAATGTTCTTGTGGAGGATTTATATGTCAGAGATTCTGCAGCGGGGGTGCGAATTAAAACAGATAAGGGGAGAGGGGGATATATTGCAAATATTACTATAATTAACATTACAATGGAGAGAGTTAAGGTACCCATCAGGTTTAGTAGAGGTGCCAATGACCATCCTGATGAGGGATGGGACCCCAAAGCTATACCAAAAGTAAAGGGTGTTTATATAAGTAATGTGGTAAGTGTAAATTCCACCAAAGCTCCAGTGTTATTGGGTATTGATGATTCCCCGTTTGAAGGCATATGCATGAGAAATGTTAGTATACTCGGCCTATCCCCGACTGTGAGGTGGAATTGTGAATATGTTTCGGGGTCTACTGATGCAGTTTTCCCAGTGCCATGTCCCCAGTTGCAGAACAATGGCTCTTCATCTTGGTGTTCATATTCTGGAGCTTCTTTGGTTTGAGCTAAGTGGTGTGAATGTGAACCCCATTATGGGCATGACTGACGTTGGTTTGTGAACTCAAACTCTAAAATTTTGGAATGGAATTCAAATATGAATTTTGCCAAGATCATTGATGAGGTTGCTAACCACTCTGGGCCTCCTAGTCAGCCTGCAATTTTGGCAGAGACCGAATGTCTTGTGCAGTTGGGCTGGCTTGTGTGTGGGAGATTATGTGATGATTTCCAGCATTTGCCAGATCGGGTTAGAACCATTCTTTCTGTTGATTGTTTTCATAATGTTTCTTATTTACAAATTTATACTTGTTCCAGTCTTACTGTCTCAAACTCAGGGATGTAGAAATGACTTCTTTGAACCCTAAGGGGCGTCTGTACATAAAATGAGGTTGAGATATGTTTACAAAATTTAACGTTTCGTTTTGTTACTTTTAAGTGTTCATATCTGTCAACCCTTGGAATTGTTTATATGTAGTCCTTTGGTGTTTACAAGGGATAACAATTTGCTATCATAGCCAAAAATTTAATATAGATTTCGGTTTGGTTTAGTTGTGATTATTGATCTCGGAAATAATGATAAGATAATGTAAAACAAATAAAAAAAAAGAATACTTCACGGATGTTACACACTTTTATTTGATAAAAAAAGAAAGGAGGGTACTGAAAAATAATTTTTTGATATCAAAGTCGAACCATTTCTTGGTATTCAACAAGGAAAAAGAAAGCAACAAAATAGAAAGACAGGGAGAAGATTACAGAACAAAGGGATCAGAAGTTCTGACATGAAACTTGATACAAGTTGGATAAGTACATGAGACAGAAATACAAGCTTTCACACCTCACCATTTCCAGAACACATTGGAACCACACTTGTATTTGTCCCTGCCTTCGCATTCTAGTTCCAAATCTTCAGAGAGGAATGGTACTTTCTGCAATAATCAAACCATTAGCAAAGAAATCTAAATACACAAAAATCATTAGTAAACCTATAAAAAGTGAGGTCTCCTATACTATTTTCCCCTTTCTTCGTAATTGTAAGTACGAAAATTGGGGGGGGGGATACTAGAGGGGATCTGAATCAAAATAGCAGAATGAATATGCATCTAACCTTCTGCTTGGCAAGATCTTGGCAGCCGGTAAAGTTCTCAGGGAACTTGCAAGAACCAAATTCAACAGTGTATGCTCTTGCAAAGTTTGCCCCACTTGTAGCCAACCTCTTCTTATCATTCAATTCCTACCATGGTATACATGTTATGTTATTAGACAGTTTTACAAGAAACTACTGTGATAACAACCATAACATTGTGAATCGAAAATGAAGAGAGTCTGCTTCCTGAAAACAATGTGTAGAGTTAGGTCTATACCAAATTGACCTCTGCCTTTTGAAACAATGTCAAGAGTCAAGTCTATACCCAATTTGCCTCTTCCACTGCCCTTAATTAACGAGAACCAAAATAGGTCACTATTAGGGGTATCACTCGAATAATGTCGTGTCATGTCATTAAAGGATCTCGAGAAGCTAATTTACAAAAAACGATACGAGAAATCCAAAAGAACTCATATACGGAACGAGGGCGACTCATAAAAATACATTGGTTTCTTACTCACACAAAAGAACTATTTCTTGGTAACTTGGCCAAACTTATAATGATATTTGTCCCACATATCACTTGGAAGATTGGGATCTTTACAAAAGGTTTTATAAAGCTTTCATCTCAATTCATATTTAGCCACGAGCAACCTACGTATGTGATCTCATATATTTCGCTTCTCCGACATCTTACGGAGTTTTTCCCTTTTCACAAAAACCCACTCCACGGTAAGAAAGTCTCATCTTGTGTGTTGGCCGAAGTGACAATTGAACCCTTGAATATGTTCCAAGATCTCAAAATGCTCTTCCAGTTCCGGGAACCCATTGTTCCAAGCGCATCTTGGAGCAAGAACCTCCACCCGCAGGCAGAGGTTCTTGCTATAAATTGGCACCCCTAGTCACCATAGGTCATCTTTAACAGAAAATGAATCTAAAAATAACTAACAGAAACACGCATTAGAATATAAAGTTCACCGGCTATCTTGGCCTAGAATGGATGCAATCAAAACAAGTAAAACAACCATATCATAAGCAAACAAACCTTGTTAGCTTTGCTCTTTTCAAGAAATTCCTCAATGATTCCAGCATTGGCAGAAGAGGTGGTGGAAGCAGCAGTTGTGAAAAGGGCAGCTGCAAGGCAAAGAAGTGCACCTCTTCTTCCTCGGTTTTCGTTCTCGCGGGATTCTTTTGAATCAGAAATCTTAGCCTGCTGAGCTCTAATCACCGTCAGTTTCCGACCAGGCCCGACTGGTGATGCAGCCGATGGTGTCAAGGCAAGCTTAGCGGTGAGCTCCGAGGATCCACAGCCCGATAAGGCGTAGTTGCATGTCAGCACACTGGAGTTCATGGCTGCCATTGCTGGTGGTGCCACCAAGAACAAAGTAGAGAATAAGGTCGAAGATAACGAAGTGCTTGGTGTAAGGGGTAAGTGCCACTACACTTAAAGATTAGGGAAATGGTGGGAGTGTGGATAAGGTGAGATTGCCTCACTCCCATTGGCAAATTTGCTCTCCACATGGGTCCACTGTGTGCCAATTTTTGTGGTCAAGTTGAGTTTCTCTGGGACCCACGTAGTGATCTAAGTATGTGTTTGGTATCTTGTCCAAGAATATTTCCTTTTATCCATATCTTGACTAATATTAGGAAGAATCTCACTTTGCATCCGAAAAAGTTTAAAGAAAATTATTTTATATTTTTAAAAATTGAATATTTTATATTATACCCTCAAATTATTAAAAATATTGTAATACGATCCTTCCATTAGTTTTTTGTTTCTTATTTTGTCAAAAATCACCATTGATGTTGATAGAATGAATAACAGAAACTAACAGAAAGATTACATTGTAACATTTTTAATACATTAAAAGTATAATATAAAAATTTTAATATTTGAGAGTATAAAGTAAGAATTTTTAAATCTTTCAAGATGTAAAGTATAATTCGCCCTTAATATTTTATAATTCTTTTCCTCTTAAATAATTGGATAAGATTATAGTTTTAAAAGAGATATTATACAAAAAGCTATGATTTTGTAGATAAAAAAACTACAAAAATAATTAATATTGAGCATAAAACATTTAAAATCTTTTCAAATAATCTCATTTTATTCTAATCTCAACAAATTAACTTGTAATATCGTTCTTATTTTGTAATAACTACAATAGGGTACTAGTCTTACCCAAGATAATTAACAATAAAATTGTTAATACCTTTAAAAAATTTTATATCTAAAAGTATACGATAACACGATTATATCATTTTAATTATTGATGGGACATTTTTAGGAGGCTATTGGATTGATGGCACGTGTCCTCGGCGCCGAGGCACATATTTGCCTCTGACGAACCCACGTGTTCTCGACGTTGAAGAACCTCTTTGTGCTGCCGAAGCCATGTGCCCTCGACATCGAGACCCCCCTGCTCCGTGGACATGTTCTTTGGCACCCTAGGCATATGCCCTCCCACCTGAGGAGAAATAGGTGTCCTCGGCCTGAGGGTGCTCTCATCGCGCCTACCCCAAGTCTTCAGCTTCTAGGAAGGGTACTGATTGATAACTGAACAATCTAAACTAGACTAGGAGTCAGGAGGGCACTTTGCACAATGGAGTCAGAATGGCAGCGTAGAGTGGACACTCAACTAGAGAGAATCAGACGTGTGGCGTAAAGTACAGGAGAAAGGGTAAGAAGACCGATCTACCCCTGCTGATAAGCGACTATTCTAAGCAAGCATTTAATGAATCCCCAAATGATGTGACTTCCACAGTGGCTTGAGAAGCCAAGGATAGGGGGTATTAAATGCCCTGGGCCCCTACATTTAAAGTCTTTATATCGAAGAAAGAGCATTAACTGCTCGGGAGCCCGAGCAATCAATACTGAGACATTCCCCACGTAAAATAGGGGGCACACTGCCCCGTTTCTGGACACTAACTACTAACTAGAGTGTCGGCAATGATTAGTCTTTGAAGGTATAAATAGTCTTCAAAAACACATTGCAAAAGGTACGTAAAATCATCTCAAAAAAGTCATACACAGTGTTTTTTTCTCCTCTTCTCTCAAAGAACTGACTTGATTGTTGGAGGGGATATGTCATAGAACACTCCGGCGCCCTGCTAACTTGCTTGTAATGTTCCACGAACCTCCTGCAGTCTATTGAAACTGGTCAGGCACCCCCTGAGATAATTCATCACCACTCCTTAGACCCCCTTTAGCCCTCTCAACTCATTCCTTGTTGCTGGATTAACTACCTCGATGGACCTGAGTTCACCACGGGAGAGATCTGTTTTCATTTTAACTATTGTGTGAAAATCATCTTGCCCAATTTGGCGCCGTCTATGGAAAACAACTAGATTTTCCAAAAAACAGTGACTATAATAAATACTCGACAAAATGGGAAGGGTCCCTAACAAAGGTATCTTGATTTACCAGCTCCATCGTTATCAAGAACGAAAGACCATGTCGAAAATGCCAACAAATGGCTCTCCGTTCATTTGAGAGAGCAAACCCACCAAACTAGTATGGGTATCGGGCCTGGAGGGTCCGCCCATTGGCCCGTCAACTAGTCGAGGTGATTAAAGAAAAGTTTGGGAACTGGTTGTGTCAGTTGGAGAAGGACAACGTGAACGTTCTCAGCCACCTCAACGAATTTGCAGCTTCCGATGGAGGATGTCGAAACTCATTGCGGTCTCGGGAACCTTCCATTAAGGAGATGGAACCTGAGGATCTGAGAAATCACTTGAATAGCAGAGCGGGGAGCTCTAGGGCTCCAAAGCGCTCGAGGGCCAAGGGACAGCTCCCGGAGGTTCCATCCAAGAGGGCTAGGCCATTAGCTTGGGATGACCTCCGTCGGGGACTTTCTGGGCAAGGGGGCGTGGAGGAGTCCAAGGAGGGGTTAACCCTCTCCGTCCGGCACTCAGGGACTGGGGATCATCCTGTTTGGCACCGAACACATAGAGAGATGTTCCCCGAGTAAGGGGATGACCTCAAAGCCCGGCTGGATTCCAAGAGAAGGGGTAAAGCGCCACAGGAGGATGATACCGATGATGAAGCCATCCAATCGTCTTTCACAAAAAATATAATGGAAATGAAAGTACCAAAGAAGATTATGGTGCCCAAGTTCAAAACTTACAACGGACGATCTGATCCTGAAACCCATCTTAGATAGTATAAGCAGATGATGTCTCTATACCACTCAAACCACCGGTTACTATGCCAGGTCTTCTTTATGAGCCTCAGGGATTCTGCCATGAAATGGTTTAAGACTCTTCCACCCAACAGTATAGGGTCATAGAAGGAGTTGACCAGGTAGTTCTCCTCCCGGTTCATTATAGGGAGCAGGCGGCCCAAGGACGTTAGTTCCCTCCTAACACTAAGACTGAAGGAAGGAGAAACCCTCCGCCAATATGTCACCCGGTACTGGGAGGAGGTAAATGTGGTGGAGGGATGTTCTGAAGTCATGGCGGCTACCTCCTTCAGACTCGGCCTCTCCCAGGAAACCGATCTCTATCGGTCCCTCACCAAGAAGACGCTAGTAGATATGGGCAAGTTGATGGCCTAAATAAACAAGTACTCCCGAATCAAAGATAAGGTAGAAGGAGGAAAAGGCAAAACTCTCACCCCTAAAAAAGAAAAGGAGAAAGAGGACGGACTTCCCCGAAAAGGGTTGGTACCTCCGTCTAGAAGTTATCTCAAATGAGTTCACATTGTGTTCAAGGAGCCCATCTACAAACTACTCCATAAAATTAAGAAGGAAACATTCTTCAGATGGTCACCTAAGATGCAGGGTGATCCATCCTCCTGAAACCAAAAGGTAAAATGCTCATATCATTAGGGTTATGGGCATCTCACCGAAGATTGTAGGGTCTTTAAGTCTTTCCTAGAAAAATTGGTCTAGGATGGGCATTTAAAGGAATACATCAAGGCGGCATCCAAGGAGGGTCATGGCACCAATAATCCAGCCACCGTCCAAGGCAATGTAATCGACGTTATCCACATCTGCCCGCTAGAGCATCCTACATCCAAAACTTTACAATCTGATCTCAATAAGGTGGGTTCACAAGGAAGCTTGACGAGGGAGATGGGGGCCAATCGAGCAAAAGGCCCCGAACTGACGAGACAAGCATCACTTTTTCTGACACCGATCTTGTAGGCGTGGCCCTCCCCCATGGAGTTGCTTTGGTCCTAACCTTGAAGATCGACAACTTTGACGTTAAGAGGGTCTTGGTGGACTCCAGAAGTTCCTCCGAGGTGATGTACTTCGTAGTCTTAAAACGCATGGGGCTTGGGATTCAGACTTCACCAAAGTCAAGACGCCCCTCATCAGCTTCAACAGTTCATTTGCCCTGCCTTTGGATAAAATCACGTTGCCAGTTACTACCGGGCCCATCACTGTCAACATGGAGTTCGTAGTGATTGACTCCGACTCACACTACAATATCATCACGGGATGGGCCTGGTTACATGCCCTAGGGGCCATACATTCCACCTACCATCAAAAATTGAAGTTTTCCACCCCTGAGGGAATGAAAGAGATCTGTGGGGACCAAGCGTTCGCTAAAAACTATTTTTATTCTACAATAAGGGCAAGGGTTGCCTCCAGAGAGGAGCGAGCCCCATAAGAGATTTTGAACAAATAGCAATTACAGTCTGGGCGTCTTGGAATAGACGACCCCCGAACGAATCCGACAAATCGCTTGGTGGAAGATCTCCAGAAGGTAATCCTGGTGGACGAAGACGAGAAAAAATTCTTTCTAATCGACTCCACCATGCCCCCAGAAGAGCAGGAAGAGATGGCAAACTTTCTTAGAAGAAGTGCAGATGAGTTTGCATGGGACGCCACAGAGATGAAAGGCATAAGCCCCAAGGTGATAACCCACAAGCTGAATGTTGCTAAATAGGCGGTGGAGATAGGGGAGCATGATATCCATTTCAAATCTCGAGTAGCCATAAAAGGTCAAGTGTTGACAGATTTCATAGTGGAGTTCTCCAGGGAGACCCCCATCCTAGAAGAGCCTCTCTTCCTCTGAGAGGGGACCTTGGCAAGGGGCAAGCGTCCTGGAGCCTTTGCGTGGATGGATCCTCTAATAGCAAAGGTTCTGGAATCGGGGTACTGTTAGTCTCCCTGGACAGAGTGATGGCGAAACAGGCCATTCGGCTAGGCTTCAAAGCATCCAACAATGAGGCAAAATATGAAGTCCTCATCTCCGAACTCAAATTAGCCAAGGTAGCAGAAGCTACAAAGCTAGTCTTCCATTGCGATTCCATGTTAGTGGTCAACCAAGTCAACGGGAAATTCGAGACAAGGGATCCTGGAATGAGGGTTTACCATCATAAAACAATGACTTTGCTCCACAAGTTCAAGAAAGTCAAAGTTAAGCAAGTTCCTCGAGATAAGAATGCACACACTGATGCCTTGGCTTGCTTGGCCTCGGCGTTGGATTCCACCATGACACGAAGAATCACCGTGGAGTACCTTCCCAACTCCAGCATAGATGAAGCTTCCAGGGTGGCTATCATCCAAGAAGGGGAGGATTCCCCTAGCTGGACAGACCCGCTTCTTAAGTTTCTCCTTTCCAGGGAGCTCCTTGAATGCCCCAAGGAAGCCAGGAAGGTGAAGCTCAAAGCCCCAAAGTTCTAGGTCTCTCCGGATAAAAAGTTGTACCTAAGGTCGGTCTCCGGACCTTACCTATTATACGTTCAGGAAGACAAAGTTTAACATTTCTTGTACGAGGTACATGAAGGAATGTGTGGGGGGGCACTCAGGTGGTCGATCCATGGCCCACCGCATCATGTCCCAGGGGTACTGGTGGCCACGAATGCAAAGGGATGCACAGGCATACATCAAAAAATGTGATCAATGCCAAAGGTTTGCACCCGCCATCAGGCAGCCGACGGGGGACTTACATCTGCTGACTAGTCCTTGGTCATTTGCCTAATAAGGATTAGACCTAGTTGGACCCCTTCCGAAGGCTCCTGGAGGCAAGAAATTTCTAGTAGTATGAACCGATTATTTCACCAAGTGGGTAAAGGCGGAGCTACTGACTCATATCAGGGACATAGACACCAAGAAGTTTGTCTGGAGGAACATTGTGACAAGGTTTGGGGTCCCCCGTGCACTTGTGTCAGACAACAGAACCCAGTTCAACAGCGGACCTTTCAAGTCCTTTTGTAAGCATCCAAAACTACTATTCCACCCCTGTCTATCCACAAGCCAACGGACAGGTGGAGTTCTCCAATAAGACTATTATTAGTGGAATTAAGAAAAGACTAAAAAAAGTCAAGGGGAGGTGGGTGGACGAGCTCTTAAATGTCCTATGGGCATACAGGACCACCCCGCGAACCTCCACGAGTGAACGCCCCTACACCCTCGCATGTGGGGTAGAGGCAGTCATCCCATTGGAAGTAGGCCTCCCTACCATAAGAACTCAGGCCTTTGACACCGAAAACAATGATTAACAACTCAGCCTGGACATGGACCTCGCGGAGGAAAAAAGGGAAGTGGCTGCCTTGAAGCTGACCAAGTATCAAGAAGGGGTAGCAAGACTCTACAATAGGAGAGTTTGGACTCGAGAGTTCCATATACATGATCTAGTGCTCAGGAGAGTGGTGACAAATACTCGAGATCCAACAGATGAAAAAATGGGTCCCAACTGAAAAGTTCCCTATAAGGTCATATTCGTAGGAGGCTCTGGGTCATATAAGTTGGAAGACTTAGAGGAAAATGTTGTAACATGGCCTTGGAATGTAATGAACTTAAAGAAATACTACTTTTGATGAATGAAAGCTCTTTTATGCTATGAGAAGTTATCAAGGGCATGGCCCTGGAGACAGAGTCTCAGGACTCCTGCCTCCAAAAAATAAACAAAAGCAAACCTCCTAGAAGGGGCATGTCCCTGGAGGCAGAATCTCAGGGACTCCTACCTCCCAAAAAAAATGAATGATGAATAGAGCAAGCCTCTTAGATATGGGATGGCCCTGGGGGCCGAAGCTCAGCAACCCCAGCCTTCAACTAACATGCAGGGGCCTGCCCCTTGAATGGAAAATGACCCTTGAAAAGGGGCACTGATCGGTTGCATTGCTCGGAACAAGGATGCGCTGCCACGCGACATCCGATGAAGCAAACATTCATCTTGTATGGAATTCTTGAGTACCTGTCTGTCTAAATGTCAGCAAGAGGGAGCCCTAAGAAAGCAACTGTCATGACAACTCACAACCTCTGGGTCAACCACAAGAACGCTTGCACAAGTACATGGGTGTGGGCATTTTATATTTGATGATAGTGGAGCAGAACCAACCCCCTCGGATCTACCAATGAAGAAGATGAAGCCAACCGCAGTGAAAGTACTTCACTAGGACTAGGTCCCGAGGACCCCCGAGGCCTCCATTCGGGCGCATCTCCGACCATGTGACCCCTCGGGACCCACCCTGCTTTAGACCCATCGGCCCCAATGATTAAAGTCAGAAGTTTTCTAAAGTTAAAAGTTAAAAAAGAAAACTAAAATGAAAAAGTTAAGAAACAAGCATACAAAAGCAAAGTGGTCTTTTCATTTCATTTCAAAAAAGGGGCTTTGCGTCCCCGAGGCTACAAAAAAAAAGAAGAGAAAAACTACATATGCAAAAGAAACGAAAGCCCTGAGTCTAGGAAGCTGGAGGAGGACTTAACACTTCACCAACGACTTCTCCAGCTGCATCCCCAAAAAGCTCCTCAATATTGGGGGAGTCGGCGTTGGGAGCGCCAGCAGCAGAAGTAGGAACAGATGAGGTAGGAGTTAGAGGGCTGGCCTCTTATGGGACAGCGGACGTCATAGGAACTTGCACCTGATCATCGGCTGCCTCTTCAGCAGCAACCTCGGCTGCGGCCTGCAAAATCTCCTCCAAGGCCACATACTCATGCATCAGAAACAATAGGGATTCAGGAGGAATCCCTACCTCTTGGAGTGCCTCGTTCCAACCCTTCTTAAAGAATTCTTTCTTGTTCTCCTCAAGGGCGTCGAGGACATCATCAGCACATTTATCTCGTATTTGCTCCTCGGACTTCTTGGTCGCCTCTACCTCAACCCTAACCCTATCCAACTCTTGAGCTAGAGTGTCGCAAGTATGCTCCGACTCCACTACCTTTTCCTCTGCAACAAAGAGTCGTTGTGTCACCTCAATTATTTTCCTCTCAATGTCGGCGAGGGCCGCACTTAGCTTCTCAGCGCCCACCCTCGTCACCTCATTATCCTTCAGCTGCTGCTCAATTTGGGCCGCCTAGGCTGACAGCATATTATCCCAGGTGGCCACCTCCTCCCTGGCCCCTACAAGGGCCGTTTCGACCTCGGCCTTCCCCTTCTCGGCCTGCTAAAGATTCTGTCTCTGCTCATGGTAACGTGCAGCAATGATCGACACTTGTTGGGTAGCCTGTGGAAGGGAAGGATAAACAGTTACACGGAGGATAGGGAGTTGACAAAGAGTTAAGAGAATTAAACCTTACCACCAGGGAGTGCTGAATGATTAAACAGAACAGCTAGTTGATCGTTCGCTCCCGGTGTACCTCCATATCAGCCCCAAAATGGAGCGTTTCGCTCACGGCATAGGGCACGTGAGGATCACTGATAATAGAGTCATTAACCTGAATCGCCCTGTTCATTCGATCTCGGGCCAGGGGTGCCACTCCTCAGCTAGTGGTGTCGGCACTAGAGGAGGAGGGGGAGTTTGCCCGTATTGTTGTTGTGGGCCTCGGCCTGCTCCATCATGTTTTTGCTTGGTCCTCCTTTCCTCTTCGATCTGGGGGTCTCGATCACGGACTAGCCCCCGACCAGAGGACCTTGGAGGAGGAGGGAGAACATTGGTGCGGGACCTTGGAGGAGGAGAGGAAACATTAGTGCTGGCTCTTGGAGGGGGAGGGGAATGTTGCTTGCAGACCCAGATCCCCTGCTGCTTAGAGCAGACCTCTGATTCAAAAAAATTCAGGTTGATGTGAGGTTGACGCGACATCGCAGCCTTGAGAGCGTCTTCCTGGTCCAAACTTTGCAAAATATTGACGTCCAACCAAACTTCCCTTTCAGTCGTGCTAGTCTCGGGGTGAGTTGTGGTGGAGGATTCTCTAACTTTAGCAACCGCTTCTCCTGCTACCCCTCTACCTCGGCCTCTATGACTCTATCAGGGTCCTCTTCCAAATTTTGTTCGAAGTCCTACTCCGCTGTTTGCTCAAAGAATTCGGACCACCTGGAGGGATCATATGGTTAAGGAAGTTGAGAAAATTTCTTATAACTGGGGACGTAGTCCAAGAGCACGTGTTCCGCTCTGCCAAATTCGTCGCCGATGTACCCCCAGACAGTTACTATGTCGGCAAAGTTAACAAGGTGCTGAGGAGGGGGAGTAGCCTCTCAAGATAAAACGTCTACACAAAAGAAAGAAGATCGTCAACACTTTGTTACCTAAACATCAGAAAGGAAACTGAGAAGGGAAGGGGAACCTGACGTACTTGTTCTTCGTCACTCCCTAGGGCAGGACAGATCGTCATATTCTGGGCCGACGCAGCTCTCCTAGGCTTCACTGAAGACCAATAGGTCATCCTTGTACCCCTTGTCGGAATCAGGGAGGTGAGTGACGAGGTATATTGAGGTGTCCCAGGCTTTGAATTAGAAGGCTCCCTAGGGCTTCACTCTCATCAAGGCATAGTAGAAGAGGATATCCTCGAGGCCTAAGTTGACCCTGAGGAGCCTATTGAGTTCCATTACTCCCATGATTATCCTAAAAGTGTTGAGGGCACATTGCCCTGGGAAGAGGCGGAACCTAGAAAGGAACTGAAGGAGCAGTGGATGGAGGGGGAATCTAATTCCTCCCTCCATAATTGCCTTGGTATAGAAAGGCATAACATCCTCGACGCTGACGTCGAGATGATGACGGGCTGGGTCAAAATCATCAACGACAACACTACGGGGGATATCATAATGGGCTTTGATGTTTGTTATTTGCTGAGAGCCCTTAACTGTCCATTTCCTCGACCTTGAGGTCCCAGCCACTTGGGCCTTAGCCACAAGTTGACGTCTCGGCATCTCAAACAGAAAGGAGGTGAAGTTCAAAGGGTTCTTTCTTTAAAAAAGGAATCCTAAGGGACACTAGAAAATACGAAGCAATGAAGGAGAAGTCTAAGGGACTAATCCTGGGGCCTAGTCTCTTAGAACTAAGACGATGGGGACCTAGAAGGTGGCCAGTGGTTGAAAAAAACCAAAAAAGGAACGAAGACTCACCGGAAACTATTGGGAAGGTGAACTGAGGGATTGAAGAAGCTTGGGAATGTTTTTTCTTCTTCGATAATGGAAGAAAAATGGGTTGTGGCTCTTCAGGAAGTAAGACTCCGATGTTTCTTCGGCCAGAAGATCTCTGAAGAAGACTCAAGATTTTGAAAAGTGAAGAATGGGGGGGAAGCTCTGTTTATATAGGCCCTGCCCCCCATCATTGTGCATGAAACACAATGACAAGTGCATTCAATGCGCACGATCTTCAAAAGGCAAAAAACGGCTAGAGCAATGACAGGGCAGTTAAGCCCTTTCACCTTCCAAACGACGCTTGTCTTTTTCGTACGAAGATCAAAGGGCTGGGGACAGTTGATGGGACACTTCTAGGAGGCTATTGGATTGACGACACATGTCCTCTATGCCAAGGCACATATTTGCCTCTGACGAATCCATGTGTCTCAATGTCGAGGAACCTCTTTGTACTGCTGAAGCCACATGCCCTCGACACCAAGTCCCCTTTGCTCTATGGACATGTTCCTCGGCGCCAAAGCATATGCCTTCCCACCCGGGTGGAAATAGGTGTCCTCGGCCCCAGGGATGCTCTCATCATGCCTACCCCAAGTCTTCAGCTTCTAGCGAGGGTACTGATTGACAACTAAACAATCTAAACTAGACTAGGAGTCAGGAGGGCACTCTGCACAATGGAGTCAGAATGGTAGGGTGGACTGGACACTCAACCAGAGAGAACTAGACATGTGGCTTAAAGTACAGGACGAAGGGTAAGAAGACCGATCTACCCCTGCTAATAAGCGGTTGTTCCAGATAAGCATTTAATGAATCCCCAAATGATGTGACATCCACAGTGGCTTGAGAAGCCAAGGATAGGGGTATTAAAATGCCCTGGACCCTTGCATTTAACTACACTTAAAAACCTTGTTTGGGGATAAGAACATTTTTTATCTCTATTGTCTAAAATATTAATCATTGCAATAGAGTGAGACCCCTACAACAGAATAAATACTCACATACAATTTTATTGAACATATTACTGTTTGATGTTACTGTTTTTTTTTTTGTTGAGTGTGTTATTATTTAAGGTTACTATATATATATATATATATATATATATATATATGATAGAATAATAATTTTAATATTAGCATAATTTTCAAGTTATAAATTGTTATATTTGAAAACATTGAAGCTAACAATGACAGACAATATTTATAGTAAAGGTAATTATAGAATACATTTCAAAAAAAATTTGAAATATTTTAAAATGTGTATTTATTGACAAGTATTTGATGAAAAATATGACTTAATAGAATATAAGTTCGGAGGTAGTATTTAAATCCAAATAAGTTCTCAAAAAAGTACGCAGACCAATTTTCCTTTGATAAAAATGTATTTTTGACAAATCTCAAGATTCGTATTTTGACAAAATCAAAACAATTTATGGATTTTTCCTAGGATAACTAAACAATGCTCGGTTGCATCCATTATTACTATCAAGCACCAGGAAATCAACAACATTACACTTTGTGGAATCATAATAGAATTGGATTGAGAGGAAGAGAAACTTTCCAATAATATTTGGCTACCCCCGACTCAATACTTTGTATTAATAAAAATATACGGTTCATCAAAAAAATTTGTATAAAGAGTCCAATCATGAATTAGAAAAAGAGTAATATTGCGAGTACTTAAAAAAGTAGACTTAATAATTACAACTATTAAATAAGTAGTGAGTCTCTATAAATAGTGGGACCCATAGTAAAATCAATAATTATAATTATCGATTTTAATTTTTAAACTCATATAGCATTGCTCTTTGAAAAAATATAACAAAATTAGAGAAAAATACATAAAAACCTATAAATCACATGAAGCATTCCAATCCCTTAGAGTAGCAAACAACGATATTCCTTTAAATTCTTTGATTATCGATGCCAAAAAAAAAAGCTAAAAAATAAATCCGGACCCATAATCCTTCTAACTTCTCATTACAATCTGTGAATATTTTTACATTTCTTTTCTTCCAAATAACAAAAAATGTAGCAAAGAACACACAATTCCAGAAAGTAACACATTTATCAAACCTCTCAAAACCTTTCAAATCTTCAATAAAAATGGATACTTATAACTTAGGAATCACCCAACTCATACCTGTCAAATTAAACAACTTATTTCACGAGAATATAGAAATAGGGCAAAGCAAAAATAAATGATCAATATTTTATGAAGCCCTTTTACACATCACACACCATAGTGGAGAAAGACAACTATACCGTCTTATTTTCTAAAATAAATCATTTGCATTAATCTTACCATGTGTCATTGTCCATGTAAACACTAGACACTTTAGAGGAAATTTTGGAGGAGATTGGTGGAAGGATCCCCCAACCCAATAACTCTCTCAACTAGAAAGTCGGGAGATTACTTCTTGTCAAAAACAATGATTAATCTCTCGTGCCTCTTTATTTGAGGTTCTCTTGGCTTCTCTCGTGCTTCATTGCAATAGTGATCAAAGAAATAATTTCTTGCAATCACAAGAGTAATTAGAGCCACAATAACAAACTCATGGTCAGAACTTAAAAAATGTGTCTCTAGAGGTTATGAACAATATAAGTACCTGAATGAAAAAAACTGATACCATGTTTCATTTGAGGCAAATCCTAACACTCCCAAATATTTCAGAACCTCCCAGTAGACATTACTTCCTGGTGTGTCATGGAAACCAAGATAGCTTTCCTGTTCATGGAGAAACCATAGGCAACAAAAGAAGTCTAGAAATTATCATCACATCACCAATGGAAGGAATTCAAACATTCCACCTGATTTACAATGTTTTTTCTACAATCAAACAGCATGAGCAAATTATTTACATTTTTTTATTTAATTTCTGCACTGCCTATCAATCAAAATAAAAACAATAAACATTTACACTCAGATTCAGACATTAGCCAATTAGTTCAACTGGCCACCCCACAAGCTAAGGACCATAACTGCTCTATAAGATGACATTTCAGTTCAAACAATGAATTTAAATTGTGAGTCTATACATGCTATGAAGACTTACATCTATAGAAAAGCCAGGTTAACAAGTTCGACACTGATCAGCACTGGGGTATTATTCTTTTTCGTTCTTTCTTCTAAGAAATTGTATAAACAGAGATACAGACCTATTTTGGAATACCTTACTATCCATTTTGAAGAATCAAGAGGTGCCCCAATCCCTGCCTCTTTGACAAGGCATCAGCAGTACAATTTGCCTGCATGTGTGCTGGGAGTTACTTCTGTATCTGTAATTCTCTTACCTCTTGGGCGATGGTACATAGAACCAGTTCATGAACATAGCAAAAATTCGAAACATTGGATCCCATCTTAAGTAACACAGCATCCAAAAAATAGCTGGGCTTGGGATTCCTTCTGTGTACAAGGAGTAATCCCAAATCCACAACTCGAGTTAATCACCTTAAACGAGACAATCTCTTCCGCTTCCGGTTCTTTTTACGTGCAGCAGCATTCTTTGTATTACCGTTTGAGCAGGAGGGCAAGGCCAGATGGCACTGTGGCTTACCCACAGATGTTCTGCTTTTCTTAGCAACCCACTTCAGGGGCATATTATTCACTATACTGCCAACGTTGTTTGAACTGTTCAGTTCAACAAGCTTCTGAATTTGATCAAGCATCTGGTGTGTCCAGGCCATTGATAGATCCAATGAAACTGAATCATCCCTTAGTTTTTTCCACATAGTCATTAAGATCTCTCTAAATGACCGAAATGACAAGGAAGGTTCATAGGCTTGAAGTTTTTCACAGATCATATTCACCTTTATGATATGTTTGCAGAGGTTTCCTTGCATCGACCACTCACAATCACAATGAGCAAATTCCGATCCAGGATTCCACACAAGATGTATTTGGTTGCAGTCATTCTGGCTTACAACCCTAGCAAAGAGGTGGTCCTTCCCATCCAAAGTAACAGCAGTATCAGGAATATGCAGGGCCCTATGCCATGACGTAGAAGCAATGTATTCATCCTTAACATTTTGGAAGGAATCACTTTCATCTGCATATCGGTCAAGCCAGTAGCTTGAGTGCAACTCAGTAGTCAACTTGTGCACCAGCCAGTCAACTCTCTGGAGTGCACCAAGGTGTGAGTCATCATATAGTTTGACTTTGAGCTTGACATGATAAGCTTCTATGGCACCAGATGCCTCCTGACTTGCAAGTGGAAGTGTTTTCATTGTTGTAAGCCACATTTCTGTAGGAACAAAAAACAAGAACAAAGTTAGAAACAAAAATTGTAAGCACGCGCACGTGTGAGGTGTGTGTGGGTGACAGAAAGCAACAGAGAGACATCTAACCAATCTTGGGCACCCAAGTGGCCTTGAAGTACTGTACAAAGGCAGTTTGATCAACAAAATCCTGGGTCAATTCTTCTAGAGCAACCACATAATTTACTCCACCCCAAATACTGTACACTACTTCTCCCAGCCGCTTAAATATCTCTCGCTGGACTTCAATGTTACTACATTTCTTGACAATATTCCTCAGCCACGATCGACGAACACGCCAGAGAGAAAATAGGACAGGGCAAGAAAATGTCTCTCTGAAAGGGCAGTAGTACATATAAATGAGTTGTACTGCGTCACAAGGCTAAGGGTAAGTTTAAACAGAAAAATCTAGAGCAAAAGCATCTTGCCTTATGGGATCAATCTCTGCAGCGGCATCATCAACTAAAAACCCATTGACCTTCCATCCAGGGTCAACAGCAATAACACGGCCTAGCAGAGCTTTCATCCAATTTGAAACATCTGGCTTGGCAATGCTACGAGTAATGATCCAAGCAACAGGAAGAGCATGTTGTCTAGAGTCGAACACAAGAAGCGTGCACAAGGGGTACTGCCATTCAAAAAGATTATGAAATAAAAATCATCTCCAGTAGGTTTCATAAGGCCTATGCAAACAAGGATTCATAGATTAAATACCTTCAGTCTCTTTATGCCAAATGTTGAATCAGTTGCTATGAGACTACGATGACCGAAACGAATCATTTGCTGTAACTGCCATTCAGTTTGGATACCCAAAATAAAAGGTTTTGTTTCTGAAGTATCCTGATAAAAGAAAATAGATTTCTTGTTGCGTTCAACCCACATTCGAATGCTAGCTTGATCATCCAGATCCAATTCATGGGTAGAACGTTTGATAATCATCCCCAGTTTTTGGACATACTGAGAAGCAAGGCTGTTGACTTTCGCATTAGAACCACAGTAACGCTGAATTCCTTCAATATGTTTCTCTAATACATTTTCCTCAGGAATACCAAGGTATATCATAGACATAGTTTGCTGTTGAATCTCACTGCATATGTATGGAATTTTTTTGGCACCAGGTCCAATCGCATCTCTGTCAAGTGGCCCATGGCAGACAAAACCAGATTTGTTTACATGACGCCTATCATTATATATAAGTAGTGCAAGAGATGGGCGGGCATAGAGACGCTTCACTACAAAATGGCATGTACAGCCCCTCATGGATTGAGGTCTTGCAGCACGGTTTCGAGTGTTAAGTCGATATCGTCTGCTTGGTAAAATACCCCCGCCTTCTCCGTAGTTTTCAGGACCAAAGGAACACCAGTACCTTCAGAAAGGAAAATAGGAAAGGATAAATCATGTGGCAACTTGATAAGTTACTTGAACAAAGCTGTTGCGAGCTAAATAACAAGCAACATATGATTCACAGTATTCTTTACATGTGAACCTTTTATAGTCTACCCTTTGAATAGCATAAGCATTGGCTTTTTAAACCTCAATAGTAACTTAAGTGAAACCCTATTCAGAGTATCACGAATATTTTGCCACTTATAAAATCATGTTCATATCGATAAGAACTTTTAAAATTCGAAAAAGTTGGAATGACAAAAATCAAAAAGAGCAACAAAGTTCAAAACAGTTCCCTAAATGGCTAAATATAATCAAAAGATTGGACAAACTAGACTACCTAATTGGTGTAAATATTTTTTTTTTGTGGATAAGTCATATTTGCTGTAAACAATTAACTCTCCTCAAGTAACATTTACATGGCAGGGGAACCTCATTTCCCTGATATAAAGGAGGAGCAAGAAGGATATGAAAGACTAAGCAAACCGAAAAACTTACAGCCTGTATTCCAGATATTCATCATTCTTGTATTCTTTTAAACTGCCCTTTGATCGTTTCCTTCCCCTCTCAATATGGAACCGTGTTGGGCATTCTATTTTAGAACACTCTCCAATTATAAATGCATCAACTCGGGCATAAGGAATAAGGGCTACATCATCATGACGCTCTGCACTTCCAAATTTGGTCCAATTCAAATCAGCAGAAGAGAACTCCTCCTCAGATGGATTTTGCACAGGTATATTGACGATAGATTCAATGATATCCATATGTTGTAAAACAGCTATCAGAGTATCTGCTAATTGGTAGAATTCTTGATCCAGCCACACATTCACCACCACTAACTGCTTCATGTTGCAAAGATCAGTTGAAGAACATATATAAGTCATAAATCGAAAATTAGTAACCAATCATATTGTCTGATTATTATCAGGTCTAAGACTCATGAAATTTGCCATATATTTCATATCAGAACCACCAGGAGAAATGACTTATGGATGTAAAGTAGAACAATCATTATTGGTCAGGCAAAGAGAAGTAAAATGGTGAGGGAAGTATCATGCTCAGCAATCATACATTTACGGAAGAGATAATAGAAGACCAAGAAAATTTTGGAATTGTAGCCCTATTCATTTAGCATCCATTCTAACTTGTTCATATCCCCCTAAAAACTATGTGACAGATCATGCACGTTTAACTGACAGTAATTACAGAACCAAATATTTTAACAATATCATGTCATAAACCTGGTGGGAGCTAGTCCTCAAATTTTCTTCTCTTTGAACAAGTATTTCCTGTGTCCCAAAGTCTCGCTTTGAATTTAGATGTATGACCTACTCATTGGTGCTCAAATTGATATCAGTAACTTGAGCCTATTTAGCAGCTTCATATAAAAATGCAGTAATGTTCATTTCCTTGGAGTTTCTAGGGCTTTAGGAAAGGAAACTAAGTCCTCGTTTCCTATTCGAGAGAGTTGTAAATGTGTATGAGGCACATATGGATTTTTTAGGGTTGTATGATGCCTACAAATAGCTCTGTAGATACAAAATGAGACCAGCCTCAAAGAGATGGAAAAAAAATTCGCAATTAAATCAAGCACTTAACTTGTGATCCCTTTCCTTCGCACCGCCTCTTGTCTTTCTCATCTTTGTCTCATTTCTTTTATTTTCCTCACACAAAACCTCGTCAAAGTCCTCTCCTCTCCCTCAGTCTTTTCACTCTTCAACACTTCCTCTGCTTTATCCTGTTTCCATATCTCTTAAATTCCTCTTTTCTTATTACAATTTTTATTGTATTAAAAGGACACGGTAGGAAATTACATAGACAGACTTGAAGGGAGGAAAATAATAGGATAATGTGGAGATCTTCTCGATCTCCAAGCACCATAAAAATTCAAGGCTCTGCAACAAGATGAGAATGGTGTATCTAAAAAGGTGGTCTTCAGATTGACAAAAGTTCATAAGCGGTAATTCATAACCAATTGTTTGAGGAATAGGAGGAAATTTAAGGAATTATTGTGCACCTTTTTTGTTTTGTATGTTCTAAATTTCTAATGGTTTTAGGAAGAAAATACAAAATATAGATCATACCAGACCAATATAGATTAGAACAAAGTTTTGTGCCATTCTTCTTGGGTTGTTGAGTTTTGTAATCACTTTCCTTTTTTAATTTTCTTCTATCTTATGTTTACAAATCACCAGAATCTTGAAGACAAAATCGCAACACATTCAATCCATTTTTTTAAAAAAAGGAAGAAAGATTATTTACGTACTACTAAATTACAAACAATATAATTTCAATCAGCTGTTTACCTAACATCCAACAAAATCTTACACAAACACAAAAGTACGCACACACAAATAAGTAAAACAAAAATAAAAGAAAGACGAGAAAAGCAAAACACTATAACTATACCATTTCAATTTTCTCATCTTATTTATTGAAGGCTAATTTTTTCCATAGACAATGCCTCTAGCACCTCATCTCATGATTTGGTTCTGTTTAGGACTCCCTTGCCATGGTATTCGTGGTCAACACCATATCACTACTTCCTAGTGCAAATTTGGTCTACGGTGCATATGCCAGACCTGCCTTAGACCAACCAAAATTACATTCCAGCTGCTCATCAGTAACTAATTTTTTTGCATAAAAACACCCAAATCTTACTTATGACACCCTCTCTAGTGTTACAAGCACAAGAACGTTGTAGACGAACACTTATCAATACAATCATATCATTGCATATGAAAAAACAGTTCGCTTCTGTCATAAATTAATTCTCTCTTAAATGCCAATCAAATATGAAATAAAAGAAAGGGAAATGATGCCCATGTGCATATGAAAAAACAGCCAAACATAACATACCTGAGGCAAAATAAGCCTAAAAGTATAATACCCTGATCAAACTACATTGCCAATAGTGAAATTTTCGTGCTTGGCAAGGAAGAAAGAAGAAACCAGAACACAAAAACCAATATTCGTTTTCTTCCTTTTTTCCGAAGCCTGTAAACCAGGCAGAGCCTCATACCCACTCAATCCTCTGGTGGAGGGTTGTCCCTCAAAATGAACCTAAAGGATTGAATCTATTCGTGCGTATGATCAATACCAGAAGAAAACTTGGAAATTTATATTGGCTATCTCACAAAATCAGGGAAAAACAAAACACACATACAGGTGTCAGAACAGCCACACAAACACACAGAGGAGCAACTAACCGGAGCTGGATGTCGACCATAACATGAAGCAAGGAGCCTGTGATGCTTCCCACACACACACGAGAGAGAGAGAGAGAGAGAGAGGGGGGTTTATGAGGATAGGATGAAAAGGGTTCTTTCTCACTTCTGAAATGCCAATGGCCTGAAACGGAAGAAGTAGAAATTTGGCTATCCTGAGGATTAAACCTTAGGATTGAGGTTTAGGGTTTTTGACATTCTATTAGAATTAGAAGAGATTTAAATAAAGAAATATTATAAGATTTAAATATAAGAAGGCGAACAAAGTCATCTATTTATTTATTTGTTCAAATTTGCCCCCACAAAAAAACAGTTCGTAAATATTTGTGAATATTTTTACATTTTAGAAAATAAGTATAACTCTTTAATAAAATAAAAATCACACTCAAATTATTATCGGAGCTTTGTTCTTTTTAAGTTAAACTTCATTTACACTCTTTAGAGTTATCTATATATTAAATAACACTTTCTATATCTTTTGAAATTATACTAACACCCCTCAATGAGACCCCTCTACTATTCTAAACATCACTGATACCTCCTGCAATTAAACTACGATTTCCAACCCAAAAAAATGCTGTTAAACCACGATTTCTATGCCAAAAAAAATGCATCTAACATATCAACATTACCTCAACATAAATTTCAAATAATTTTTTTACATAAAATTCATTTTTGTAGATATTAAAATTCATTTAAGCTCAACTTGAGTCGCTAGCGCCGATTAAAATTTATTTTTCTATGTATTAAAATTTAAACCGATTAAAATTAGATTCAAACTAATTAATGTTTATTTTTTTATGTATTAAAATGTGAACCTATTTTGTTCATTCTTTTACGTATTAAAATTCGAACCGATTTAAGTTTAACCTGAGTTGCTAGCGCTAATTAAAATTCAATTCGAGTCGATTAAAATTTTTATTTATTAAAATACGTGTCAATTAAAATTTGATTCAAGTTGGTTAAAATTTCTCTTATTACGTATTAAAATTTGAATCGATTAAAATTTATATTTTTTTATGTATCAAAATCCAAGGCGATTAAAATTCAATGCTCGAATTTTAATACGTTAAAAAATATAATTTTTAAAATATATCATGGACAATTTCATAAAATTATATTATAGTTAATCCAATGAATCTGACAGGGAATACCAACGAAGATTTAGAAAATAAAAAAAAAATTCCACAAAATTTGGATATATTATAAACAAAAAAAAATTAACGAGGCTTTGTTACATCTTCATGCCTTAGTTTTGTCTTCACAGACTTAGTTTTTTTCAAATAGGTGGTCAAGTTATAAGCCGGTGCAATTGAAAGGTATATTCGGCATAAAATACAAAATTTAAGTCATGATTTTCACTTTTTAGCTTGTCAGAGACTGCGGTTAACGGCAAGGGGGGTGTCGTTGATTTAACAGTAAAATTTATAAGGGAGTGTAGTGAAATATCAAACGAAATAGGAGATGTCATTGAATATACAAATAACTATAGGGGATGTGAGTGAAGTTTACCCTTTTATTTATAAATATTAGGGTTAATTACATTTTGTTCCCAAAAAATTTTACATTGCATCCTCAAGCGAAGACTATAATCGATCATAAACACCCATGATCAATTATAAACTTTCGGTATCACTCTCACCCCTCAATGATCGATCATTTCTTTTAAAAATTATAACTTTTATATCAAATAAGTTGTAACTTAATATTAAAAAATTATAATTTTTAATACAGTACCGATACTACCGTAGCATTTCCCATTGGAGGTTACTAAAATGATGCGTGGTATGAGTAGACAAAATATAGACGTAGTAGGAAAATATGAAATATAATATATATAACCTTCTAAAAATGTCAAAGACTACGATACAAAATTACGACTCAATGGTATTAATTACAATTCAATGAAAAATATATATGATCCACAAAGGTAGGCTAAGACTCAATTAAGCCAATTTATGATTTAAAAAAATATAGATTGATACTAACCGTTTGTGGTCGATCTCTAACGATTTGATTGAATTTTAACGTCAAATCATAATTTTTATACACTAGCGAAAAGTGGCCTTTCGATATGATAATTTATCCCATTAGGTTTTTATGTCTAGTAAAATAAGGTGTAACTTAATTTTACCAAGAAAGAAGGAAAGAAAATGAGATTAATACTTCTACCTTTTGTCACATAAGAACATTTCTAACAAGGTTTTGTATTTTAACTATTTAAAAGTGTATTTTTTCTATTTTACCTATTCATTTTTTCAATACAAATTCTAATAGATTTTCTATATTTTAACTATTCGTTTTAAATATCATTTCTTATATCTTGTATTTTTGTTAGGACTATTAAAGGGAGGGACAGAGAGAGAGATAAAGAGTAGACAAGAGGTAAAAAATAACAAGAGGAGAGAGAATATATTATAAGTTATTTATACATAATGCTACAATTATACTCCTAAATATAGATCATCACTGTAGTAAAAATTTATTTTAATTATTCTGAACATCTTCAGTTGGAGCATGTTTTTGTCTTTGAATAGTTAAAATTTAGTTATTTTAGAGTTTTACTCTTTCTCTTAAAGATGCTCTAATTCTTTCAATCTCCTAACGCTCTCGTGCTTCACAAGCGAATTTGCACTCTGGGAGCAAATTCCTTACAAATTTGCACTCTCATTTTATAAAATTCTTGAATTCAATTTTTTAATTCGTGAATTCGACTAATTCGCACTGTTATTTTCTATTATGCTTACTTATTATTGTTCAAAAAATTATTTGAGAAGTATTGTCTCACGCTTAAAGATACGTATCAAATTAGAAAAAAAATTATAATTATTTAAACACTTTATAATCGACATATATTTAAAAATTAAAAAGTTTGTCTCATAGTCGTGTATGACATTTGAATTTTTTATATTGAACTTTTATACAAATGTGTGTTTGTATGAATCTTAATTTGACCGAAAATGAATTATAATTGGATCTTACTTTTTTTTTTTGCTTTTTTATTTTAAAAAGGGATGTGAGCGAATAAGAACGTTTAGAGACTGTCCCAATAGACCTCTACTGGTATGATCATGAGACCTCTAACCGTGTACGCTACTACTGTCAAAAAATAACTTAACTAGGTCAGCATTGTGGTCAACCAACGAATCTAAATATGGACTTCAAAACTCAAACTTCATCATCCTCAGAGTGAAAAGTTTGACCTTTACTCCACTAGACCACTCGTAATAACTTTGAAGACTACCAAACTTGGGAGCATAACCTTTCTATTCCCAACTAGCACTAGTGGAATATACATATACCAACAGAAATTTATTTTAAAAGAAAAAAGCAAAAGAAGAGCTATGCATGGATCTTTTTTCTTCCATCCTAAACCCAATCAAGTCATATCATTGCAAACAAATTCAAGATTTAGTTCATTAGTCTCACATATTAAGCTTAGTTTGGTACAAGCAATTTACTTTAACAACTAGGCTTGCAAAGCTGCATCTGATCCAATAGTTTGGGTCACAAGAGAAGATACATAAAACAAAAACAAAACAAACCAACCTCCCACCGACATCAGCATGGAATCGATTTAAAACAAGTAAATATTAAATACATCGATGATATTGTGTCTCATTAATACATAATATCAACATCTAATTATAAATCTCAACATAATACAATAAGAGTGTGTTTAGATTAATTTAAAAAAATATATTTTTTTAACTTTTGACTTATTATAAATACTTTTAAAAAAAGTAGTATTTGAGATTATTTATTAAAAATAATTTTAAAAAAATTAAAATCATTTTGTCACTTAAATAAATCTAAAATAAAATTTTTACTTATCCAAAATCACTTTCACCCATTCACTTTTAGCTTTACTTTTTTTTCTTCCTCACTATCGTAACTCTCTCCATAGTCCATACCTCTGTTGTGAACGAATGGCTTCTTCCACTTTGGCAATCATCGTCGCTGTCGATGGCGTCAGTGTATTCTTTCACTCGTTGATCGACAAAAACATTTACCTTTTCTCTCGCCAACTACCGACGACACTGGAGTAGCTTTCTCTCTCACCGTTCTTTGTTGTATCGCTAATCTAACCAGATCCTTTCAAATGAGAGACAATATCCTCCTATTAACTACTTTTATGGCATCTTTTACAGCTATTTGTTTTGATTTGTTGTGGGTTAGTATATTTTGGTTTGTGAATATTTTTTTTATGATAAAAGATGGGAGATCTTTGAAAGTTTTTAGGGAAAATGTTTTTATTTGATCCATGATTATTACAGGAGTTGATTGCACATTAGATCTATGAGAAGTATAGGGCCTGTTTGGTTTGCGTTTCAAAAAATAGTATCCGAAAACAGTTTTTGAGAAGAGTTTTAAGAAAGTGGTTTTAATTTTTT